>PVIU01015487.1:0-48116 GCA_004026605.1 Ondatra zibethicus
CTTCTTCTTCTTCTTCTTCTTCTTCTTCTTCTTCTTCTTCTTCTTCTTCTTCTTCTTCTTCTTCTTCTTCTTCTTCTGAGACAGGGTTTCCCAGTAGCTATGAAGCCAGTCCTGGAACTCACACTGTACTCTGTAGACCAGGCTGGCCTTGAACTCACAGATATAGGCCTGCCTCTGCCTCCCAAGTGCTGAAATTAAAAGCATGTGCCACCATCATCTGGCTCACTATTCTTAATAGCCAAAAATTACAACTATTCAACAGTAAACAATTTGTATTTATGACTATTTGTGATCATATATACAGTGAGTTAATCCTCACATCTAAAAGTTTAAAACCTGAGGCACAGAAAAGCTAGTTCAGGAGCATGCTCAGTCTGAGGTTATTAAGAGGTTAGAATCAACCAAGCAGTGCAATCAGTTGTGGTCCAAGGCAAGGGAGAGTGCTGTGTTTCTAATGTGCTCAACTGTTAGCTCAATCTATTTCTGCTTTAATTTCTTATCACTGGGAGTTAGCCACCATTGTTTGTTGTTTGGATGGTATTAAACTTCAAGCAAATATTAAGAAAAGAGGAATCTGTCCATGTCTCTAACTTCTCTTACTCATAAAGACTTCTTAGATTATCTGTGAAAATAGCAAGATATAGAGATCCCTGGACCTTTCCCATACGACATAAGGAATGTTGAGAATCACTCAGCGAAGCAGGAAGAAGGATGCACATTTGGGAGGTTTGGGGGCTGTTGAAGAGAGAGAATGCAAGTGGAACTAAGTAACTCAAATAGAATAGTTAATATAATATGGATTATCTGTTGTATCGGGAAATTAGAAGGGATAATTGCACCAGGGTCATGTTGATCTTCTCGGTATTGTTGCGTTTTTACTATATGTGTGCATGACATGAGCAAAACCATTCACAAAGCCACAGTACTTTCATAAGAGCATCCTGTCGAAAATATCAAAGGAACGGACTAATTCTTAGTGCAGAGAAGAGGAGACAAAGCAAGCAGCACAAACATCAAGAGCCTCAGTTTTTTGTTGACAAAAAAGAAAAAGAGTAAACATTACAGTTCTAGTCCTGGGACGTGAAGGGAAGCGTGAACTCTGTCTCTCACCAGTGATATTATTCATCCTTACCCGCATTTTCACGTGTTTTCCATAGACCTTATTGCACATTTCAACTCATTCATTCACTCATCTATTGATACCCTATTGGACAAGCACTTTTTAGTTGTCTCCCACCCGGCATGCATTTTCCTATGTACAATGAATATTGCAGTTACTAAGAGTCTGTGTATCATCTAAGAAGATAAAGTTGTAGGCAGACAAAATAATTCAGCACAGTGCCTGGCATAAATTAAAATTTAAATCATGATCTGAATTAATAGAGAAATTAATGTTTAAGCAACTATTTGGGAAATGTTATGTGCAATTTCCCACCATTTATTTTGAGACACGATCTTATCTTATAGTCCTGGATAGCCAAGGACCTACTCTGTAGTCAAGGATGTCCTCAAACCATGGTGACCCTCCTAAGTGATAGAATAAGGTGTGAGGCACAGTCACACAATGTGTAACTAAAGTATATATAGTCACAAGCTCAGAAGTTACTTATAATCCAGAAACAAGGCACTTTACACCACGGAACTAGCCTGGAACTCCTCAAATAATCATGGATTTTCTTGGTGATTAAAGAATTTGTGATGAATCGTGTCTTAGTTACTATCCTATTGCTGTGAAAAGATACCACGGCCCAGGCAACTTGTAAAAGGGAGCACTTAAGTGGGGGTTTGCTTACAGTTTCAGAGGGTGAGTCCAAGGCCATCATGGTGGGAAGCAAGGCAATAGGCAGGCAGGAAGGCAGGTGTTGGAGCCTAGCCAAGAACTTATATCTTATCCAAAGATGGAGGCAGTGGGAGAGGGAGACTGAGTCTGGTCTTTTGAACTTTTGAAACCCCCAAATCCACCCCTCTTCCCCCTGTGGGGTACCACTTCCATCAAAGCCATACCTCCTAATCTTTCCTAAATGCTCCACCAACTAAGAACCAAACACTCAAATATAAGAATCTATGGGAACCATTCTCATCCAAACCACCACAAGTGCTGAGCTCAAGTGCTGGCACATGCCATGCGGACTGGGTGACGACATCAATGCCACATTCTTGCTCAGCTTCATATTGATTCTCATCCTAAGAGGTTTTTTTTTTTTTCTCATTCACTTTCATCAATACAACTCAAGTACATTAGAGAAAAATTGCTCCTGAAGTTTTGGAATTAAATGGTGAGATCTCTTGACACCAGGTAATCAGAAACGTCACCATAAATGAAGAAGATATGTGTTTTTAATTCTAAAAATGTACATCCATGTGAAAGCTTTCATATGGCAATATTTAAAGTTCGCATACAAACTCTCAGACCCTGCATCTGGGACAGCAGCACTGTGGTGTGGCTGCTTACAAAGCAATTGTGCCAGAGGTATCTCTTTAAATAAATAATTTAATCACTGTCACAATGTTTATTGTATCTCTAAGCACGTAACTTCCTCTGGGTTTCAGTTCTAGTGCACAACAAGATTTCAGGATACACAGGTTAAAAAGAACCTATATCAAACATCAAGATAAGCTACGCCTTTCACAAATACACACTTTTACTAGGAATTAATACCTGAAATAAAAACCAACACATTTGTTTATACCTCTTTTGACACACCAAAATTTGGGACAAAAGTCAAAATTACCACCAAAGGAAAACCATTCCTGTGTAAACACAGGGTAATATGGGTTGGCTTTCAAGCTAGATCAGCAACCTTGTGATTCAAGAGTGTTTTAGAGATTATCCTGTCTATAAGAGTGAACACAGTTTCAGACTCATGCTCGGCATGCCACCGCATGCTGCAGAAATAGAATGTCACATTTATGTGGAATTCAGCTTATGAGTTAAAGCCCCCCAAATAATCAAGCTCCACAAATTTATACTTTTCCTGAGGAAAATAACAGTAGTTTGAAAACTGAAATTATACTTCATTTTCCTTCTATTTATTTTCCATATTCCATTTTCTTTGTCCTATTCAAGGAAGATGTCTTAGTGATCTCATGTTTTCAAAAGTGTGCCTGCTGGAATATCAACTCTGGTCTCCCACGTTGGAAAGAGTGTTGTGATACCTAACACAAGTTCATATCAGGTTCCCCTTCCTAGACAGAGGATATCTGGTCTCAGAAAAAGTAATTCAGAAAATCAGTAGTTAAAAAAAAGTGCTATTGAAAAGCAGCTTGTTTATCCTGAAACTTTTAACATTTAAATTCCATGACTAGAATTTTAGTTTAGAATTTAAACATCTAATGAATCTTGTGTATTTAACTTCAGCTCATTGGTAACATCTATTAAATAAAGTCTAAGTATAAACCTGGGATTGATGTTGGCACTCTTTGCAAAGCTTAAAGATGTAAGATATCCAGTACTTAAATGGTTTAATTTTAAATTATGAAAACTATAGTTTCAAAGGTGAACTTTTAGTTTTCTTCTTGTGCCTTTAAAACCTAATGTAAGACACTTGCTTCACACATTTCCCCGTTAGCGCGATAACCTGGCTAACTAGTAACATGGTTGTTAAAGGTTAGGAAATCATTTTAAAATAAAAGTGCCACTTTCCAGTTCCATGCTTTCTCTAAACAAAATCATCAGCTCTTGCCCCACAAGTATGAAGTAGTAGTAACAGATAAATGAAAAATTACTGATTATGAAGTATATTCTAGTACTTCTTGTAAGGTGGTCACTTTTATTGATAACTCAAATTACCTAGATTTTGTGGAACTGAACACGTGGAAATGTAATTTTTTACAGCAATCATTGTGAATGACTTTCAGGTAGTCTATCTCCCAAATATCTATGACAGATGAGCATCTGCTAAGGTGATATCTAAATATGTAAACAAAATCCTAGGCCACTATAACTGTTCCTCTTCGTTTTTCATACACATCATACCATGCCTGAGAGAGGACGAGATTAAAGCTCCAGTGCACACAGAGGGATGAAATCTTTTCCATGTCGCATTTACATAGATTGTCTCTCACCATATTCAGCAATGTACTGCCCTTCTGGTTGCTGATGCTGAAGATGTTCCAACATCAAAGAGTCGTACATAGCTGTGGTATGCTGGCTTCCATGGCGCGCTATAAGTCAAAGACCAATGACCATTCCATTTCCTACTCAGTTTTCATTTCTTGCAAACACCAATTAAATAATAACGTTAGGATTGCCAATTTTCAATATCTTTACTATCTTTCAGATTTATTTATTTTGAATGCTATGTATATGAGTGTTTTGCCTGCATATATGAATGAGCAACACCTGTATGCAGGGCCCTTAGAGGCCAGGAGAGGGCTTCAGATCCACTAGAACTGGAATTAGACAGTTTTGGAGCCACCATGTGGGTTCTGGCAATAAAATTCCAGTCCCCTTCAAGAGAAGCAAGTGTCATTTCTCCATGCCCTCAACTGTATTTATTCATCTACTTTAATTTTTCCCTTACTCCCTGCTCTGCCTATAATTCCATTTGGCCACCTACCTGGCCCATCTCATTTCTTATTGACATTATAGCTCAGTTAAATTGAAGGGACAGTAGTAGTAACAGTACTGAATCAGATCATGAGAACTTCATTTGATCTCTACGTGTCTTCCAAAATAAATCACATGATCAAAATAAATCTGAGTAGCTGTCTCCTCAGAAGCAAATGAGCAAAAACTAGCTGCCTCCAAAGATCGCTTCAAAGGCAGAATAAGTGAATGAATGTGGGAATAGCTTTGAACTCCAGGATCCATATTTAGGACAGTAATCAAGTTTTAAAAATGCTTCTTTGGGCACCAAACAAGCAGTATTTCTGCATAATAATTGAAGTATAGAGCACTGCAGATTCAAGTAGCAGCCAGTGCAAGTATTGCTTAGACCCTCCTCTTCTGTATGGGCAATTCTCTTTTTAAAAATAAAGGGGTTTTTAACAAATATGTATGATTCTTATTAAAGTTAACTGTTTGTGTCTGCATTAAGATGATCCCAGTCTAAAAGTCCCATATACAGTACTTTATGCTTGTCTAGCCACGCTTGTTTTCAACCACTATCATTAAAATACATTTTTTATATTGAAGGTTTTTTTTTTATCAAACTGTAACTTTGTACACAGGTTTAGCTGGCCACTAGCAGTGCTGATTGTGGATTTCAGGTGTTGTACCTACTGTCCATGGGAAGAAGGCTAAAGCAGCACTCAAAATCCTGATGCTGCCCACGTGACGTCAACCCAGGTACTGCCCTTCTTGTTTTGTTTCGGGGCTTTCTCCCACAAGAAGAACCTCAGACCATACATATTCACGTAGAAGGTCCTCTTTTTTTATAGGCAAGTTGGCCTTTTATTGGCATTAATAGAGGTCACGACTAATCTCAACTAATGCATTTGCTTTTCTTTCCAAAAGTTATCTTATACTTTTCCTTGATGCTAAAATCATACTTTGTGCTGTCTTGCTTTCTCCGCACTTAGCTTAGCATACTGCATGCAGTGAAGGGAGTCTCTGAGGTGTTCCCTAAAAGTTAATTTAAAACATGTCAAGATAAATTAGGGTGTGTCCTCTTCTTTTTGGTTTGTTTTCAGCACCGAGTCTTCTCCCAAAATTTTACACAGTTCATTCAGTCTCTGCTGCATTTTGGGAATTCCAGCCAGTTGAGACTCTAACTTTTGTTTTTCTTCACTTAATGTTAAACGGATAGCAGTGTCTAGCTGTTCAAAGCGCCAACCTCCTTCGCCATCGAATTGTAACAAGTGAGTGTGGTATTTCCTGCATAATTAAAATGGAGTATTATGAGTCATTATTTCAAAAACCCATTTTAGTTACAGAAGTTTATAACTGGTGTTCAAAGACAAGTTTTAGTAAAGACAGAATTTTAATTTACCTCAGAAAACATGGACATTCTTGAAATCCAAAGTCTTTAATCTCTAGGAAATTCTTCTTGATGTTACTAAATTTATTTCATATTTTGAGTAAATATAATTTACAAAAGAATACTATTCTTGTATTAATCTACCCACATAACCCAGCATGTCTTTTGAATAAATAATAAAACATTCTTAGAATGGAAATAAGGAAGAGGAAACTGAGGAAAGACAGTACAATTTAAAAAATCATACAGAGAAAAACTAAAGAAAGTAAAGGGAATACAAAAGCAACTTATTTGTATGTAACACCATCCTCTGGGATAAATTCTATGTAAATATGACTTTCTTGGTAATAATAATTTAGAATCCTTTTTACATGCCTGCCCCAGGAACCTTTTAGAGAAATTCTCTTGTTGCCCCATAGATTCATTCTTCTTTCATGGCTCAGCTACATAGAAATTGCAGAGAGATACAGAGATTTGTATTGAAAGATGGGAGGTAATCCATCTACTAAGAGAAGCCTATGGCACTAGCAGAGGATTTGGGGTGGGGGAAGGGAGAGCTTTTCCCATGGTAAGCCACCTGTCCTTGGGCACTTAGCATAACTGGATTGTGAGTCTTCAGTTTTTATGACTTTCTTCAATGTTTTATCTTATACTTATTTCATCGAGTAATTATTATTTATTATAACTAGTTAGCCTTTTATAATCAGTTTCTATTTTATATATGGATTTTAGCTGTTAAGTTTTCAATAAACAGGTTGCAATCCTTATAACCACAGAGGTTAGGTATGGAGTAAGGGATTAGTGGGGAGGGAAGGACCTCCTAAGGAATGGGAAATAGAATAGATAGTTATGGATGGATGGAAGGGCTGGATGAGAGAATTAAATGGAGAGGGAAGGAAAGAGGGGGGTAATGTAGAGCATATGGGATGGACAGGTAAAACTAAGAGCCACTTGAAGGGTATGAAAAGCTATTCCAGTGGAAATTTCTTAAAATATATACACATACATGAAAGACATCTAAATGGAATTACCAAGTAATGGGAAAGACAAAGTTCCAATATCAACATCACCTGCCACCAAATAAATTCTCTATCACCAGGAATGTAATAGATCTAATTGAGTTGTTGACCAAAGGGGCGCCATGGAAACCCATAACCCAGGCCGTGTCAACCAGTTGTTCTCCACAGACTGATGGTAAGGCCCTATTGCTAAAGACAACACTTACACAACTCATTAGCCACAGAGAAGTCAAGTGGGTCTCTACCTGGATCCTTCACCACTATTGACTGGTGTTCATGGTACTGGAAGGTACTCGGCACACTTTAAGAAGAGAAATGTAGTAGTGACCCAGCTACAAACACTGTGATCTACAATGGTGTCCTGCCTGCATGCTTTGCCAGGTCAATAGTGGCACAAAAGATGTGGGCATAGCCAACGACTATCTGACCACTCTAAGGCCCACTCCATTATACGGAACCCATTCCTAACACTACTTGGATGGCCAAGAACCAAATACTACTGTTATGCTAAAGAAATCAACAATAAAATCACTCCTAAAGACATTCTGCTATACTCATCAAACACTGTCTTGCTCGCTGTCATCACAGAAGCTTCCTCCTGCAGGAGCTGGAAACAGCTACAGAGACTCGCAGCTGGACAATGTGTGGAGAGTGAGAGATCTTGGAACACTCAGTCCTATATGGGATATCTCCATCAAACCCTCACTCCCACCCCAGGGCTCAGGAAGCCCTGTAGAAAAGGAGACTGAAAGATCTTAAAAGCCAGAGAGGAGACAGAACTCTGAGGAAACAAAGCCTTCTAGATACAACAGCACTGATGCACATATGAACTCAGAGACTGTCACATGCCCCGGGCCTGTTAAGGAGGCCTAAGCCAGACGGGTTCCATTGTTGAGAGAAGTGAACACAATAGCCCAGAAGCTATTTCCAATCAACAACCACTCACAGAGAAAAAAAACCTTTCTCCAATGGAGTCTCACTGGGAATGAATACACACCATACTGTAGGGCGGACCCCATGTCAGCAGTAGATTTCAAACACAAACCAGACTCAATATTTGTAAAGGATTTTTTTTCTAATAATGCTTTGTGTTTTTTTCCTTACAGGAGTTACGGTTATACATTATTGTTTCCCATTTTGTATTTTTATGGACTTTCTGTGTGAACAGAAGTGTGTTTCTTTACATCTGTCTGTGTTTTTTGTGCTTTTTTCATTGGCTCTTTTGTCTGTTTGGTTTGTTGTTTTGTTGCCTGTTTTCTGGTGAGGGAGAGAAAGGGTGTGGGTTGGGTGGTAGGAAGAGGGGAGAAGATAGGAGGCATTGGGGAAGGGGGAACTGTGATCAGAATATAACATATGAAAAATTTTATTTTTAATAAATTTTAATAAATAAAAATTATTTTTAATAATAAGAAAACGAGTCAAAAATATTGACCTTTTAACATATAAGACCATATAAAAATTAAATTGAAAATAATGTATTTATATTTCAAGAAGGAAAATGTAAAAAAAACCCCATAAACATATCATTAAAATAGGAAGTTTAGAGACAGTGAAATAGTGAGATGGCTCAGTGGGTTAAAGGTATTTGCTGAGAGGGCCTTCCCCTTTAAGTAGATAACAGTACAAAAGTCACGTTTATGATATCTGACCCCTCCCTTCATTCTTCAACACTGTTATAATGGCTAAGGGAGATTTAATGCCTGTTCCTACCAGGCTCATTTTTTCCTAATAACAGAAACAAAAATGGTTTTTATATACTGTGATTCCTCTAACTTGGTAGTTTTGGAATATTGTTATAACATTTTGATGTTTTCCCCCAGATTTTAAAGGAAATGTTGAAAGAATTGTGTAGCCTTACATCACTCCATAATCTTTCACTGTACATTCTAGTATTATAAATATTTTTAGTTCAGGTCAACCATTAGATTCTCATGTAATTTTTCAAAATGACTAGAACTCATTTCCATATAACACATTAAAGTTACATTAGGCCAGGGAGACCTAAAGTGTTAGGAAAATCAGAGAAAGACAGAAAATAAATGAAATACCTTATACTCTACAGGGAAAAATTTAGCAAAGTTATCCTTTAAGAAGAACAAACAGAGCTTCCATCCAGAGTAGGATCCTAGAAGCACCTACCACAGAGAAGGTCTGTGTGTTATGGACAGTAAGGAAATCCCAGCTCCCACAGCAGCCTGAAAGATCTTTCCTTCCACATCAATGCTCACGGCGCTGGTACATTCATCCAGCAAGGCGTACTTTGGTCTAGAAAAAAAAATACAAAGAGATGAGTGAATTTTCTCAGAAACTGTGTCTTTCTTTGGACAGCAGTTGTATCCTGCCAGCTTCCAAGGCAGTAAGGAGAATGTGACATTGGTGTCATGATGGAAGTGACAAAGCAAACGCAGCTGTTTTATTCATTTTATTTTATTTATTTATTTTTTTACTTGGCCAGCAACCCAACCTAGATTAGTGAGACTTGAGGCAACATGAACACTGTCATTTGATGTTTTCATTTTGGTTTTGAAAATTAGGGTCACTTATGTATTTTATCATAACATCTGCAAATAGCGAGAGTTTGATTTCTTCCTTTCCAATTTGTATCCCCTTGATCTCCTTTCATTGTCTTATTGTTCTAGCTAGAACTTCAAGAACTTTGTTGAATAGGTATGGAGAGAGTAGACATCCTTGTCTTGTTCCTGATTTTAGTGGAATCGCTTTGAGTTTCTCTCCATTTAATTTGATGTTAGCTGTTGGCTTGCTATATATTGCCTTTATTATGTTTAGGTATGTTCCTTGTATCCCTACTGTCTCCAAGACCTTTATCATGAAGGGGTGCTGGATTTTGTCAAATGCTTTTTCAGCATCTAGTGAGATGATCATATGTCTTTTTTTCTTTCATTTTATTTATATTGTGGATTATATTGTTAGATTTTCATATGTTGAACCATCCCTGCGTCTCTGGGATGAAGCCGACTTGATCATGATAAATGACCTTTTTTTTTTTTTGATGTTTTCTTGGATTCAGTTTGCCAGTATTTTATTGAGTATTTTTGCATCAATGTTCATAAGTGAGATTGGTTTGTAATTCTCTTTCTTGGTTTAGTCTTTGTGTGGTTTCAGTATCAGGGTAACTGTAGCCTCATAAAAAGAGTTTGACAATGTTCCTTTTGTTTCTATTGTGTGGAACAATTTGAGACGTATAGGTATTAGCTCTTCTTTGAAGTTTTGGCAGAATTCTGCACTGAAACCATCTGGTCCTGGTTTTTGTTTTTTGTTTGTTTGTTTTGTTTTGTTTTGTTTTTGTTTTTGTTTTGTTTGGGAGGCTTTTGATGACTGTTCCTATTTCTTTGCAGGTTATAGGTCTATTTAAACTTTTCACCTGGTCTTGATTTAATTTTGGCCTATCCAGAAAATTGTCCATTTTTTTTCACATTTTCCAATTTTGTGGAGTACAGATTTTTGTAATATGACCTGATGATTCTCTGGATTTCCTCAGCATCTGTTGTTACGTCCTCCTTTTCATTTCTAATTTTGTTAATTTGGATGTTCTCTCTCTGCCCTTTGATTAGTTTGGATAAGGGTTTGTCTATCTTGTTTCTTTTCTCAAAGAACCAGCTCTTTGTTTCATTGATTCTTTGTATTGTTTTCTTCATTTCTATTTTATTGATTTCAATCCTCAATTTGATTGTTTCCTCTCATTTATTTCTCCTGGGTGATTTTGCAATTATTTTTTTAATCTATTTTTAATTTTCATTTTTTGAGATTATAATACATCATTTTCCCCTTCCTTTTTTCCTTTCATGCCCCCCTCCCATGTACCCCACCCTATTCTCTTTCAAACTCATGACCTCTAACACCAAATCAGTAGAAATTTCTCATTTTACGTAAGCAATTACTTGGCATTGTAAGTTATCTCTAACACATATTTGCTGATTAATAGGATCCTGTTACCTATTCTGGAGATGGTGAAGGCTCCTAGATGCATGGGTTAAAGCATTTTTAATGCTCCATGGGGTTAATTAAGAAAGTGTTTAATGATCACTGCACCGTCCCCAAGACAACAGCGGAGTTGTTATTATATATAAAATATTATTTCTCTCTCCATGTTAATTATTATTTGTGATTTTAGTTAAGTAGAAAAGATGAAAAAGGAATAAAAGAGAAATATTTAGGTAAAATTTTCTTTTTCATGAAGCCCTTTTTAGTCCTTTGTTTATTGCATTTTGTCTTGCTTTTTAGAGTGTTTTAAACTAAAGAAGATATGATATTTTTTAAATAGAAAAAAGTATATTTTATACTCTGTTGTTATAGCAACTTCTAGTCTAAGGAATGTAAGATGAATCATATACTTGTTTTCTTGGTGTGTGTGTGTGTGTGTGTGTGTGTGTGTGTGTGTGTGTGTGAGAGAGAGAGAGAGAGAGAGAGAGAGAGAGAGAGAGAGAGAGAGAGAGAGAATGGACACTTACAGAACTAATACTCATAGTATTAAAAGATGTCATCTCTTAGATTTTGTTTCTTTTTTGCCCCCTTGCTGTATTGTTAATAGCATAGGATATGTGAAAGAGTGAAGCTAGCCTTCTAAGACAGGATTTCCCTGGTCATTCTTTAAATATTAAAATTATAAGACTCTCATAAAGCATATTCTACTTATGCTTTATGATAGTATGCATAGTATAATCTCTGGCCAGAGTTCTTTGTTGTCGTTGGCTCAGATCTTTCCTATAAAAGCTCAGTATGTGATGTAATCTCATTGTCATGACCTTACTGCTGATCCTGTGAGGATGGGAAGATGCAATTTCTCAACATTGCACTTTTCCTTTGCTGTGTTTAATTTTCTAATTTATCTGATTCTTTTGCAAAAGTGCTGCCTTTTAACCACGTGCTTATCTTCCTCGATCTCACAGAATTGACTTGATCTTCACTCATTAATACGTTAGACCTACACCACTTCACAATCACAGATCCCAATTATTCCAAATCACAGGTACTTGAAATATTGGGTTATCTTATTAACACCGAGAAAAGGAAACTGGTCACTTTTGCAATCTACCACATCACCCTTTACAGGCTGTGCTGCTGATCATATTACTGAGTATTTGTGGATGAAACTCAAGCCAATTCACAGAGATGGGCTAACAGCTGGCTATAAATGTCAAGCTGCTGTTTGCCCTTGAGTCTCACTGGAGAAAGCAGCATTTAAAAGAACAGCAGGAAAAGTCCAGAGTTGGTAATATTCAGTTCATTTATACAAAGGACTGTCTATTCTCAGACTAACAATGTAAACTTATTATAATACATATATTAAGACAACTACTTTTCTTTCCTAAAGATCACAGATGTGTATAAAATTGCATAGTGCATGCTTTCATTTATGTGAAGTTGTAAACAAGATAAACCAGAACAGTTATGGGCATATGCAGAACAGGACCAAAAAGGGGTTAAGAGCCGTTTCCAGGGTAATAAATGCATTCTCTATCTTGGTTGAGCTGTTGGTTACATAATGTTCCTACATTTACAAAAGATTATTGAATTATATACCTACAATATATACTTAGTACATACATTTTAAAATAATGATAGTGAACTTATGTTAAGTATTATATAATAACAAAGAGAGGCATATGATAGCATATGAAACTAAAGAAGGGATATAAATTACAAATTATGAAACACATGAAGACAATTAAGATTACCACCAACTTGTTCATTATAAGACCAGAAAGAAATTTATTAAAATTTAACAATGTTTTTGACAGCTAATTAGGTAGAAGATTTCTAGTTCTTTTTATTTATGTGTTTTATAAATAATAATATAATTATGATATATTCTTTTAGTGATAAATAATATGTGCTATTGTCTTATAAACTGAAATATATGGAGAATCCAATGCAATAAAAAATACAAAAGCATAAATTTTACACACATTTAGTAAAATATATATATATTTTTAAAAATGTCATTCAGTTCCTCTGTCTCCTCCTATCTTTGTTTTATTAGATATATTTACTATGTTATTTACTTGTATGTGTGTGAGTGTGCACGTCATGGTACATGTGGAGGACAGAGGACAATGTGCAGTAGTTTTTGGGTCTCTCATTCCACCATATGGGTCTAGGGCAATGGTTCTCAATCTGTGGGTCACAACCCCTATTGGGGGTAGCATATAAGGATATCCTGAATATCAGATGTTTATGCTATAATCCATAACAGTAGCAAAATTAGAGTTATGAAGTAGGAAAGAAGTTTATGGCTGGGGGGTCACCACAATATGAGGAACTGTATTAAAGGGTTGCAGCTTTAGGAAGGTTGAGAACCACTGGTTTAAGAGATCCAACTCAGGTTGTCATTGGTAGAAGGCACCTTTCATCACTGAGCCATCTCTCCATTCTCCCAGTCAGATATTATTTAACCTAAGATGGGACTGCTAAATCCTGCTGAATACTTTATTATGTCAGTAATGGATCATAGTTTCCTGAGCACAGCACACTTACTTATGATAGAACATCCGGGCCATACCCATCCTCTGCTTTTCCCCTCCTGATAGGACATCTTTCCAGTCCATAACAGCATCCCATCCTAAAAAACAAACAAGCAAACAATAAATGCATAAATACATACATACAGTTACAGATATTTTGCTGGTTTGTTACTACTTCTATTCTGGACTAGCAGTTCTTGGCCTGTTTTGATTGAAAATGGGAAGAGCGTTGTGTTTTGTAAAGCATATGGATAGATTCCAGAGCCATATGCATGAGTATCTTATGTTAAATATATTTTTTAAAAAAGTAATAATCCCTCACATTGATAGACATCTTGAAAGAGTTGTAAATACTGGCACTCAGTAAAATCCATTCTGTTCAAAAGGTTGATGCACATATATTGATTTTTGAGGATATTTGGAGAAAAGATCTAATAATTTGCACAGGACAACTGCCAAATCCTAGTGTGGGAGGAGCTAAGTTAAAGGTTCCCACATGGCTGGCATTTTATGCAAGTCTTTTCACTCTTCTACAGCTTATGAGACACCTGGTTTTATTTGTACTTTACAAGTGGCTAATGCAAAATTCATGGAACAATAGACACATCTGAGTTTATGGTTATCTGTTAGAGCTGGGGTCTATATTTAGGTCTATTTAATGTTTTCACAGTCTATGCAGCCTATCTGTTAAAGCATCTTAATTACTGATGGCTTGACATGAATTTACAATGTAAGCTTTTATTTTCAAGGTTAGGGGATATATGTGAAAACTCTTTTTTTATATTTTGTGAAAATAATGCCTGAAAAATCTAAGTGAAAACTGAAATTTTGGAATGGCATATATTGTGGCCACACTTCTGAAAATGTGCACACACATACCAGACACGCATCGGGGAGTGGAATCATAAGAGCCTTATTTTTCAAGTTAACACATATGTAATATTTGAATGTTTTACGACTATCTTACATAGTTAACTAGAAATGATTACTTAAGGACAAAGCCAAGTTCTGCTTCTGCAGACGCAAACTGTCGGAGAAGAAAATGGCTGCCCAAACTTGACAAATACTGAAGGCAGCCTTTCCACATGGTCAGTGTCCAGGGTCTGATCATCCCCGTGGAGAAGGGCCACACTCCATGCGGCTATCGCTCTCCCTCAGCTGCCTTTCATCATTACTAAATAAAGTTGGTCGTAAGTTATAGGAAGGAGGAGAGACTTCATTGTTCTAACTCTGGGTGCCTGAAGAAACAAATTACCAGATCAATTATTTAATTCTTTTGCTAATCAAAAAGAATATGAACTCATCTTTCAGCATGCAAAAGATGAGATTCTTTAACAGAATAATGTATGATAATTTTTAAATCAGAATTCATGTTTTCTTTAATTTTTTTTTCTTTTAGGAATTACTATAAAGTTTAGTCTAAGTTTTAGAAAATGTGCTATTAAACCAGGAGCAGTGAAACTTGCCTAAATCCTAGGACAGGGGCAAGGGCAGGAGGGTCACCAGTTGGGGGGCAGCCTGCACTATACCCTGTCTCAGAAAAAAATGTTTGAAGTTATACATAAGCAACTAAATGAAGTAGGGAGATAACAATTAGGGAGAACAAGGATGGAAGGATAGATCTTAAGTTATTTTAAGATTTCGAATAATGCGAAAGTGGTCCCTATTCCAAAACTTAGAAAGGAAATAAATAGAAGTAACATATAAAATAATGCAGGGTGGGGAATAATCGAGGAGGAGTTAGGGGAGGTGGAGAAATGAGAGAGAAGAGAATGCGGAAATGGTCCTGTGGTTAAGAGCGCTCAGTGCTCTTGTAGAGAACCTGTTTGAGCCCTAGCTCTCGTGTCCAGTGGCTCACAACCACCTGTAGCCTCAGCTCCAAGGGATCCAGCACTCCCTTCTAGCTCCCCAGGCACGTGTACTCATGTGCCCTTACAGCACAACGTAATGCACAACATAGAAAGACATCTTTAAAAAATAATCAGTATAGTAGCATCTAGGGTGAAAGACTTTAGCACTACTTCCCATTGACCACGTCAAGCCAGTGTCTTCTTCAGAGGGATCACTGCTCATTCCCTTGAGTAAACTTCTAGACATTATTTAAAACACAGATCCTTATAAGATTATATTACAAAAACCCTCAAAATGCCAGCTTGCTTCTGGGAAAAACTGTTGAAATAATAATATTACGAGACCAAACTTTATAGCACTTATGAAATGCAAATGATGACTGGAGGAATGGATCTGGATTGCAGCACTGTGAAGGAATGTTCTGGTGAGAATGACCTGTTGAACTGACAAACAAGGCATGAGAGAAAGGCTTTCAGACAAAGGAAAAGTTAATTTTTACATATTTTAATAAATTGCACCCTTTGCTCTACTGAACCCAGAGGGCTCCATCAGCATCCTTAGCAGCAGTCGTAATGCCTGATGCTCATTCACTGCGACGAAGAAGGCTAAGAAGAAAATCATCTCCCTGCTTCCTGAAGATGTATACATGTCTGATTGTATCTGTTGGTTCCAATTCTACTCTTTCCTATTTTCAAACGTGTTTACAGGAATAAAATGTAGGTCTTTGCTAAGCAAAGAATTAGTTAATTTAAATAATTCCAATAGAAAGTTGTACACTACTAAGTGGAAGTATTTTCCTGCATTGCTTAGTGGTTCTCACCTGTGGGTCATGACCCATTGGCATTGCATGTTAGATATCCTGCATCTCAGATATTTACATTGGGGTTGCATGTTAGATATCCTGTATCTCAGATATTTACATTTGGGTTGCATGTTAGATATCCTGTATCTCAGATATTTACATTACAATTCATAACAGTAGCAAAATTACAGTTATGAAGTAGCAATGAAAATAATTTTATGGTTGGAGGGTCATCACAACATGAGGAACTGTATTAAAGGGTTGCAGCATTAGAGAGGTTAAGAAGCACTGCCTTAGATGCTTCATGGCTAGAGATTAAGTAAAACTAATTTCTTAGGAAAGATACATTTATGTGAAATTACATAATAGTTCGTATGCCTAGAAAACTAAGAGATATGCAGCAGAGCAGAGCACTGGCTATGCCTAGTGTCGAACACAGTCTTTCAAAGTTAAATCTGTATTTGAATTCTGTTCTACCAGCTGTTATGGGAATTATTGCAAAGTAACCGACCAGAATTTAATCTGTAAAATGAAGAAAATACTGCATCATCAATGGAATGCCATGAACATTGAGCAGAAGGATATGTACTTGTTTGAATATGGTATATTCTGTACAGTAAATATTCAACAAACCATAACTGTTTCTATTATATCACTAAATTTGCTATGTGTCCAAGGCAAGGCTTATAAACCTCTAGGCTTGAAACTTAAAAATAGTTCTAAAACTTCTGGCTTCTGAAAAATACCAGACTATTTTGTGTTTATTTTAAATTTCTATTTTAATCATGGAATTCCAAGCTTAACATTTGCCCATAATATGTAGAATTTATACTGTCAAAGTATTTTGAAATTGGGAAGAGATTGGCCACCTGACGCTGAAGGAGAAATCTGCTTTCCTTAGAGAGCAGACAGTGTAAATAGAAATCCAGTCCTATCAGTCTGGCCTGCTTCGTTCACTTATGGGAGAGATTCGGCCACTGTTTATGTTTACTTGCTATGCATGTGCACCATAGTAATACTACAGATATAGCTTCATTTAATATTCACAGAAGCCTTGAATAAAAAAGAAAATTGCATCACCATTTTACCACTGAAGACACATCGAGCAATGCTAACTAGGATTTGATTCTTCCACTCTGAGTCCAAAGTCCATATACTGTTTTTTCCCCCAAAAATAATGTAATTAGTCTGGGGAAAAAACATGAAATCAATGTATGTACAACTAAACCTAGAATTCTGGCTTGCTTTTAAAGTAATTTTCTGGGCTATTAAATCATATGACTTACTAAAATAGTTAAAATCATAACTATTAGAAACTAGCTGAATTGAAAGCTCATATGTATACTTATTCCCACTCTTTCATATATGTCTTATTCTAAAGAAATTACAATGAAGAAGTTTTACATGCTATTTAATCTCTTATTTCTTGCCTAAAGATATATATAGTATATATATATATATATATATATATATATATACACACACACACACACACACATATTAGAAAGATTGTGGGACTGAAAACAAACAAGTTGTGTGAGATTTACTTTTTAAAATGATATTTAATATAAGGTGAAATATTGGCTAGCAAATATTTCATTATAGACTTTATATACATCTAGAACGATGGTGACCTAAGGAATATTTATACATTTAAATATCAAGGTCTTTAAATGCTAGATATGGTGTTATGGAGACTGGTAAAAGTGAAGGGTGCCATATTAATCACAAGACAGGCAAAACCAGAATATCTATAATAGAAAAATAATAAATCTCTATTTACATGCAATGGTCTAATACATATTCAGAAATGACAGACTTGATACATGCCTGGGACAGTGATTGCTATTGTCACCTTGACTAGAGTTAGTCATCACCCATTGTGCAGCATGCCTATGTGTCTCAGTGAGAGCACTTCTAGAGAGGCTTGACTGACAGAGAAGACCCAGGATGAAACCCAGGAAGGAAAAAAGGGGGAAAAGGAGAAAGCCAGAGGCTTTCCCAGGTGAGAACTGTGCTGTAACACCTCCTCTATACTACGACAAAGGGACACCTCCAAAACATTCAGCAAAAGGGGAAACGCATCCCAAAGGCTGTTTCTGTTGGGTATTTGGTAACTAGTACCGAAGCTAAGTTTACTCACTTAATTAACTGATGCTTTTTTGTGGGGGGGGAGGACAATATTTTGATGTAGTTTAGGCTAGTCTCAGACTTGCTGCACAGGGGTGGGTGACTTGTTCTTGATCCTCCTGCCTCCATGCCCTAAGTGTTAACGTTACTGGTGCACACCATCACACACAGGCCACAATTGCTCTGTAAGTAAAGTTAAACCACACTTTAAAAAATGCCATACTCTACCTCCTTCTCTTTGAACTATGTGGTAGAGGTGGACGCTGTGTAGAATGCCTTCTAGGTCTTGGTCAGTGTAACCTTTCTCATGCATGTCATCCACCGAGTCAGGATAAATGACTTGATCACGCAGACTTCCAAGAGACATGTATGGCCTGTAAAACACCAAGCATGTGAGTCCTGGTGCAAAGGCATGTTAGCTTGCCCAGGGTGGCAGCCTGGTGGCTGGAAGACAATAGACTTTTAACCCTCAATTTATAGGATTATATTATGTTTCTTGGCGAGTCTTCAAAAATAATACCTGGTTTATGAAAAAAGTAGAGATATACATACAGAAAAGCTTTTTATAAGAGATCATTTGATATTTTCTGCTGCAAAAATATTTTGTTTCACCACTGTGATGACTAGTCTTGTCCACTTGACTAGATCTGGAGCGAACAAAAACCCAAGTGTCTGGGCACACCAGTGAGGATTTCTTCTTAATTAAATCATTTGAATTGGGAAGACCTACTTTCAGTCCTTATCTTCTGATCCCATCTTTAACTTGGACCACATCTTCTGGTGACAGCCTTTATATATGACATGGACGAAGGAAGCATTCTCTCTTTGCCTGCTTGTCATCACTTTCATTGGCAAGTTCACTCCTTCACTGTTATTATTGCCTACTTCGTCCAGAGTCTGGTATATATTGAAGACCAGATGAGACACCCAGCCTTGTAGACTGAACAGTTGAATTCTTGGACTTTCCCTTGGTAGACAGCCATTGTTGGACTAGCTGGACCACAGCCTGTGAGCCACTCTAATAAATCCCCTTTATATATTTTCCTTTAATAAATCAATATATATCTATCTGTCTGTCATTCTGTCAGTTCTGTTCATCTAGAAAACACAGATTATTACAGCCATATTTGATAAAGATTGCTTCTGTACATCTAAAATTATTTGCATTAAACATAAAACTTGGACTTTGACAGAAATGTAGACAAACAAACTGAAAGGCACAATATTATTAGTAAGAAAATGTAAATTGATATGACATTGGTTTTCTTGTTTATCAGACTAGCAAAAAATCCAACAGCTTGATAATTCAGTCAGCTGACGGGCCCATGGGAAAAACAGATGTTCCCATACAATGGTGAAAATCTAACATCCTTGGAGGAAATCTGGCAAATTGACATGTCATCTGCCTTTTGACTTACTTCTGGGAGTTTTCTCGGAGGATATGCTCCTAAAAATGTCAAAAAGGAAAACTTTCCTAAGCTTACCCATTGCAGTGCCATTTGCAGGGTCAAAATATCCAAAGTCAAGTTAAAGGAGCAGACAGAGCGAATCCCTTGAATCGACTATCTTTACCTCCTGAGAGGACTTCTATCTGGACCTACTGTGAGGCACTAAAGAGAGGCCAGGCAGGTAGCCAGGAAGAAACAGTGAGTTCTGTGAACCCCATTCAGCTGCAAAGGAAAAGGTAAAAGCAGACCCAGAGCAGGGTGTCTCACAGCGGCTGTGACAAGCTGATGGATGGATGCTAGTCCTTGCCCGTGGCGTCAGCGGAGGGAAGGTTAGTGGCACACCTGGCCTCTATCCACTAGGTGTCAGCATCACCTCCTTGAACATGATTTTAAACACTGTCTACAAGTCTCCACAATGGGGCAAATTCCCCTAGGTCACAAAGTTGTCTTCAATTGAGAAACACCGGTAGACAGTTTATCACTTTCTACGGAAAGAAGATGAAGGTGATATAAATACACACATTTGGTTACACCTACAGAAGGAAACAGGAGGAGCAAGCCAGAAAAGGTTACCAAGAAGGTGAAATGGATAAAGTAAACATGTTCTCTAAACATCTTTTCTTTTGCTCTCTCTCTCTCTCTCTCTCTCTCTCTCTCTCTCTCTCTCTCTCTCTCTCTCCATTTCTGGAGACTCTGAAGATTCTCAGAGGACTCAGACTTGTTTCCTCAACCCCACCTTTTTGTGTTGGCCACCAATACTAGGGAGCACACTCTACCTGAAAACCTGCTGGCCACCTTAGCATAAAGCATAGATGCTAATGTAAAGAGCTGTCCTGTCACATGGCACAGTCAAGAGTGCGATGTTAAAAATACACTTGTGCATCCAGTCTATGAGCACCTCTAATGACTTTGCCAGACACGCTGACGAATGGCTAGCATTTGATGAAGTCATCATTCCTGTCCATGTTTCAGCATGCAACACTGTGCTATACAGTGTAGAGCAATGGTTGTGATAACGGGCTTTAGAGAGGTGGTTCTGGTTAGACTCACTCAACTCTGAACTTGACCCAGTTCGTTTGTGAAGTCACTTATTTTATTCCATTCATCAGGAGTGCAGAATGAAGCAGCTAAATGAAATAATGTGACAAGACCTTTTACTATAACATAGGCATGAAGAAAGGTGCTTAATAAGTGATCATCATTTAAATACAAAGCTTATTTCTCTTGTGTTCTCTAACTAAATGCAAACAAAACAAAGGAGTGATGGAGCTGTAGCTTCCTGATGGAGCACTTGCCTGTCATGCAGTGCTGGCTGATCCTTAGCAATGAAAACAATTCTTATATAAAAGGACAAGTAAACATAAAATATTTCACTCTCATCAGATAGTTGTCTGTGGACTTTTATCCCATAGTAAGTTTTGTTATCCTTAATGTGATTAACGGATTAGGTTTCTGTGTAGATGTAAAAGGTATTTCCTGTTAAGTATTTAACAAAGTACTTCAAGTTTATGTAGATTTTCTTTGGCTAGCCTGTAGTTCATTGGTGTAGTTTATAAGGCTTCCAAGATCTCAATACTTCAGATGCCTTCACTTTTACAAAAGCAGAGTAAATCTGTAACTTCATCAAAATACTTAATACTTATAATTTCTATAGATATTTCAAAATCATCTAATTTTCTCTGGCTTACATAGAGAAATTTATCTTACAAGGGTTCTTTGCTGATGAGGTAAAATAATTACAGCTTTGTAATGGTTCATGTCCTCCCAGTCTTCAAGATGCTAATAGAAATATCTAAAGTATATCCGCCTGAAGGAAAGTTTGTTCCCCTGGGAAAGAATTTAGCAATGAACTGTAATTGTTTTTCTGTAAAATCTTATACCTGCACTTATTTAAAAAACGATTAACTGTCTTAGTAAAAGTATTGGAGATCAAATCCATACCCAGTAATTAAATTTTCATAGTTATTAGTTATTACAAGCATCCTAGATATTTTTAAAATTTGCTTTAGACTCTCATTTTCTGGTTCTAACATTGAGCTATTTGATATTTCTTTTTGATATAATTTACTGTTTATTAGATTTTTCTGGATTTTGATTATTCTATGTTTGAGACAAAGGAGAAAAGAAGAGAAGAACATGGAAGAGTACAATCTCTACCTTTGTGCTCAGAGTCAAACATTTTAAAACTATATGGTTTAACTGGACAATACTGATAAAAATTCAACAGTTTTAACTCTAAGGCATGGGAGTATAAAGCTGAAGAGTAATATGCCATTTCTCCAGCCATGTGACCAAACAGGAAGAAGGTGGGGGAAACCATGAATACTCACTACCAATCATAGAAAAACATGCAGGTTGAACCAATCATGCTATCGGGCTTTCTCATGCATACCAAGCTCAAGATTTGAGTTCTGAATGCATAGCATCATTCCTAACATCCTTATGTGTCTTAGTGAAACAAGAGATACTCAACTTGAAAAAGATATTTACTATTATGAAAATTACATCATCCAACAGTTTGGATCTAGTACTTAAAAAAGCAAGGAATTAACCTCAAGAACTAGATCTACCCAGCCTTCATTGCTGCTTCAGCAATTTCTTTAAAAAAAGAACTGCTAATTGACATTTATCCATCACAAAGAGGATTAGGCAACATATCCAGTGCAAGTAACAAAATAGACAGATGGTTTATAGTGTAAGATGCCAAAGCAGACAGGAAGATTTGCCAATAGAAAAGAAATTTGGGGTTCATTCAGTACTGAGGCAAAGCTCAGTGGGAAAGTGTGTGCGCAGCATGCTTGAGGCATGGGTTCAACACAAGAACTTCCCACCCTCAGGAAATTTGGTTAATTTAATACAATTCCGTTTGTTTTTGCTTTTGTTTTTGCGACAGAGTTTCCCCTGGGTAGCCCTGACTGGCCTAGAACTCATTCTGTAGACCAGGCTGGCCTCCAACTCAGAGATTCACCTGCCTTTGCCTCCTGAGTGCTGGGATTAAAGGCTTGTGCCACCACCGCCGGGCTTAATACAAGCCTTATAAAGATTGTATATAATCTTTCATTTTTTAACATTTTATTTCTCAGATTCAGAGTTACAGATGGACAGAATTTAGACATATTTACACAAATTCTGATATATGACTGTAGGAAGTCTAAGTCTATCTCGGGTTGTTTGATGTAGTATATGGGCATGCCATTTTGAGTAGGAAGAGCTTCATTAGCGCTTCCCTCATTTCACACATTCAAAGAAGAATGGTGAGACAGGAACATTTGAAACACAACTCCATGCTGGGTTGTGCCCAACTATAGACAGTTGCTGAAAAGAGAATGTGGCGTATACTAACAGTCCCTGGAGGCTAAGTAAAGCAGCACAAAGGGATGTAAAGTGCCCCCCCTGTCATTCTTCCTTCCCTCCTTTCTTTCCTCTAGGTTCTCCCACATCCCGTATTTCAATGTCTCATTTTGATGACGGACAGTGCATTGACAGCATTGATTAGCTAGGAAACTAAATTAAATACACGTAAAACTGTAAAGTTGGCTTTGGGGGCTGCCATTGCTGCAGACAGAAACTCACCAAGGGATAAGTAAGTGAGTAATAGGCCATAAATTAGGGAAGAAATGAAAGCAAGAGCAGAGAGTTATCAGCCTATATTTAGAGGCTTGGGAAGAAGAGAAAAGGCACCAAGAATTGGAAAAATAATTCAGGAAATACACCAAAGTGGAACCAAAGTGGAAGATGCTTCTTGAGAGTCATGAAAGCTGGTCCAGCAGGAGGTGATGAGCATCAGCCATCTGATTAAGGGGCACAGTCAGATGGCGCAGGACATTTGGTCTCAGTCAGAAAGTGCCAGAATAGGTTTCCAGTACTACTTGAGCAAAGCCCCAGCCTCTCGTCATTCACCAGTCCACATACAGAAAATGGCTAATGCGCTTTCCAGATGAAACATTCTGTCCTAAAATCTATGGCTGCTCCAGTTCTTATATTCTGTCATCGATGAAGACAGGGTGAGGAACAATGGTTTGGACGTAATTTATACAGACCAAATCTGTCTTCATGTACCAAGGCCCAGTTTTCCAATGATCTGGTTCTGGTTATGAACATTGCTAAAGCATTAGAAAACACGAGTGCAATTTCACAATTTCTCAGGAATTCATGTTTCCCAATTTTGAAAATGAGTCATAATAGCATTTCTGTTTGGGTCCCTGTGTGTGAAGGTTTGGTCAGAAACCAACTGTGAACTTTTCCCTGAGTAGTTTTATTTTGCTTATTACCTAATATAAGAAACCCACTGTCATAAAACCTACTGCATTTTCACCAATGAAAGCAGTGATGCATTTTGGATTTAATCACTGCATAAACAGATCCATTCTCTAAAAAGAAATACTACAATTACAATGATTAACTGTAAAATCTGTTTAATGACTTATAGAGTTCATAGGCCTGAATTCTGTATTGTTTTTTCTGCCAAACTAGTAGTTAGCTTACATTCCATGGCTAGAGAGTTGTGGAAAAATTAATCATAGCAATCATTTATTTGATGATCTAAGTTCATTTACTAACACATATTTTAAAAGATGACATATTATTATCTTCTTTTACATAATAAAATCTTCTGTGATTATTTGAAGACTTACTTGAAAAAATCACTGGCTTTTAGAATATAAGAAATAAACACTACAACTAGACTCCCTTGTTTACATTTGTGTTTTAAATAAATGTTGAGCAAAAGTAGAAGGAACGTGACTCTATAAAAAATTAAGTGTAAATATAATTCCCCATGCTCTTAGATGTATATAATTAAGGTGAACTGACTTAAAACAATAATCATGTAAGAATTAAAATATAAACTACTCCTGTTTATTTTTTTCCTTAACTAGGTTGGAATTGGCAGTTTTTCTTAGGCAAAAATACATTTCATAAGAAAAAATTTCCTAACGATTTCTGTTTATTGTAAAGCATCATGGTTCATTCATTCTGGGGGTAAAGGTTAATTCAGTCACTTTCATAAGCTTGCCCACTACTTGGGAAACTCTTCTCATTATATCAAATGTATATTCAAAAGTGTTTCATTCATACAGTATGTATACAATATTTAATGGGTAAAATGTAAACTTTATTTATGTGCTTTCATTTTCATCAAGAATACATTTCTTGATAGAACATTTTTTCTCGTGGTTCTATACCTTATAGCTTAAGTACAAAATTGAAATCAGGCTACTTGCTACATTCATTTATAAAACTCAACCTGAGACAAGAAAACTGAGGTTTCCCAAAAGACAGAGAAGAAACAGTGCTTATTGTGTCGCATGGCATTTGAGTTGCGTTAAACTCAGGTACCAACAACATTGCTCATATTTAACATTTTCCACTAACACTTTTCTCCATCTTCCTATACACCAGACTGCATCCTGCTACTACCGCCATGAGTCTTATTTGAAAGAAAATAAAGTCACAGACCCTAACTGCTGCTTATGGTCTAACACTCAGACCAATGGGCAGGATGATAGCACCATTCACTGACAGAGAAGAGGGGACTGAAGTGTGAGATGCTGGCCCTCAGTGTGACATGAACTTGTGTCCCAGCCCTACACTTCCATCCTAGGTTCTCCAATACGTGTCTCTGTGAAGTCCTCTGATCAGAGGGAACACTGTGTCCTGTCTGCTTGGCCCAGATGGCAGATAGGGTGACCCAGATGCAGTGCCTGTAATATAGTGTCTACTGAACCTGGCTGACACTTGAGGAGCTCATGGGACCACAGAAGCTTATCTTTTGTCTATACCTGATTTTCTCTCACTCACAATAAATACTTTAAACTCCCAAATATATAAGTTTGAGTTTAGATACTTCTGTAGTTGTTATGATGGAAAATGGCTAAAGATTTTGGCAAAAACAATGAGCTTTTCCTTGCTTATTTTCTCATTCTTAAAACAATTTTAATTAAGATAGTTAAGATTATTAACTATGTAGCATAATCACAATAAGGACTGTAAGGACGCTTTCAGGCTTGAATGGAGAATTTTCAGGTACATGAGTGTATGTAACATGGTGGAAAGACCTGAATAGAACCAAAGCACTATATCTTTATGTCTAAGAGAATAATCTGACATGATAATCTGATAATTCATTGGATCCATTTATTCTTTCCTAAGACATCTAAAGTCTTCGAATAGTCTTAGCATCTTATCACGCGTGGAAACTACAAGAAGCGACACTGATCCAGAATCTATTATAGTCAAAACAGTGAAAAAGAACTCTGGGACAACTGAACTCATTCCTACTTATTCAATAGCTTCTCTCAATGAAAATATCCTTAATTGAGCATAAACCAAAGAGCATGAGGAATAAACACAATCCAAGAGCAAAGGCAATTGTCTTCATTTGATATGAAGAATTCTTACCTTTGTGGAATATAGAACATGTGCTGGGGAGGTGGTTTATAGAGGACTCCTTCATACACAGGCCACAGCCCACTTAAGATTCTGAACAGAGAGCTTTTCCCACAACCATTGGGACCAGTTATCAAAAGATGCATCCCTTCTTCTACCTGAAGTAAGAAATAAAATAGTAAGTTGCAATATTTAATATTTTTTTCATTTGGTAGCATTTAAAAGTGATTTAAAGATTCAATCACATTATAATATTGGACGTTAAAGAAATCAAAGAAAATGTATCAGGATTAGAATGTCAAGTCTGGCTTTGACAATTCTCTAAAGCTAAAAGTATTGTAAAATTAATTGCAAGAAAATGGATCTTCTTAGAATGAACACTGATTCTTCAATACTTCAACTGAGATATCGTTATCAGATCTATGCACAGGCAGAGAAATGAGCTACACAGGAAAGAAGATGAATCATAAGGTCTAAATTAAAAATACATTACATTTTAATTATATCACTATTTAATTAAATTTATGTAAATCCAAATGCAACTGATAACTGAATATACTATAAAGCACAGTTACCCAAGGAGCCTGCTGGGTTCTTAATTTTTTACTTCAGTGTCTGAAATGCTACAAAAGCACACAATCAAAGAGAAAAGATTATTCTTATTCTGCTTCATTCACAGATGTAATAAATATACTTATGAAACAAAACCAGATGAAAGCAAGGGCACTGTACCATAAAGTATGGTTGAGGTTGAATTTAAACACATATAGGCAAGTCTCCGTATTCCGGACTCTAGTTCTGAAGAGTCATCTATCTAAGGACTGAAATACTTGAAGGAAAAAAAACAAGGTTGTGCCTGTATCGAATATGTACAGAACCTTTTTCTGTCTAAAATTTTACATAAAGGAGTTGAATGTTATTGGGTTTGGGTGTCATGGAGCCCATCACTCACTTAGGAAGACTGTATACACATCAAATATTCACCCTCTTTATATAAATTGCGATTATATACGTATATCATCCATCGATAAAACAAGTTACTTGGTATCAGAAGGTCCCCTTTATCATTTGTCTTAGTTACCAATTACATTTAAGCAGCTGGACTTCTGGCCTCTGCACTGTGCTCAGTAGGGTGGGGAGGCTGCCTTCCTATCCCACGGGCAGGACATCATGAAGAGCAAGGGACAGAAACACTGCTGACAGATTTGATCTGTTCTATGATCAGTGGTGTGAAAAATGAAGATAAGATGAACGGACAAGAGGCAGAGCTCTAGAGGATGTCTCTGCATTGAGAGTTCCACGGAATGGACACAAATATCGTACTTTCTGTCATAGAGAAGACACAAATGCCACAAGCAAAGACAAAGGTGAATTGGTAGCATCCCAGGGGCCCTGAGGAGAACCTGCGAAGAATGAATTCTGACTTGCTTCTTCTCTTCTACTAGATTCCTTGATGATGGATGATTAATTTGACAGAAGCATGAGTGCTCTACAAAAGATTTTTGGAGTAGTACATTCTTAAAATGTTCTAAAAGGGTCAGTTTCTATTCAGAGTTCCTAGGAATTTAACATGTTTTTTTAATAAAAAAGTTGGAAAACTTTTTTATATTTATATATTTCTTTAGCATAAGTTCTCAGTAAATACTGACTAAATACACTTTGAATTTTTTTGATAAGTCAAAATTTAATGAAGTACAACAAAAGGACGAAAATAATTTTCCTTAAACAGTATGTATTTCCCAGCCGGGCGGTGGTGGTGCACACCCCTAATTCCAGCACTCAGGAGGCAGAGACAGGTGGAGCTCTGTGGGTCTGAGGCCAGCCTGATCTGCAGAGCGAGTTCCAGGACAGGCTCCAAAAGCTACAGAGAAACCCTGTCTTGACAAACCAAAAAAATATGTATTTCCCAATTAATATTGAAAAAAACACAACTTTTTATCCTATTCTAGGGAGATTAGAATTGAAATACATCTTTCAGGGGAAAATATAATAGCAAACAGTATATTGTAACAACGTACATCTTCATAGTATTTTAAAAGTCTGTAAGAGTCTTCTACTGGATTACTGTTTACTTTTTACAAGAGACTGTACTCTGAGTTTTTCTTCAGGGTATGAGGGCTCTACGGGGGCATAGTTAGAAGACAGTACATTCAGGCCTTGTCACTTATTTATTTAAAAATTAGAGCAACAAGAACCAGTAATATATTACCTACACCGACAAAGCAACAACAGAAACACAGAGCCATATAAAAATCACAGACTGTTTTTGTTTTTTTGTTTTCCAGGGTAAGGACTGAACTCAAGGTCTTTGCATGCCAGGCAAGCACCCTAACCACTTAGCTTTCTCCCCATCTAAATTGCCTAAGTATTAATAGATAATAAAATATTTCATATTTGAAGTGAGTAGCTAATTGATACTCATGTCCTAGCCTAATAATAAAACCATTCTGTAGGTTTATAATGAAATGATAAACCCTGACCAAGTTATTTCTCTCGAATTTATTAACAGAATTTCCTTTGTGTTTAATGTATTGCATCCTCTCTTTTCAACATTCAGTAACCTTCATCAATTGCAAATATATCTCTAATAATTAAGCCTAGACTAAGATCTATTCCAAAATCATTAGTATTATGGTGTTCATAATTGAGTTATGAAGTCTGATCATGCCTTCATTTAAACATAGCTCAACTGCCTTCATTTTAGTTGGTATGGTTTGAATCTGAAATGTCCCCCCTCAAATCGTGTGTCAATCACTAAGTCTCCAACTTGTGTTACTTTTTGGAAGGTGGTGGAAAGCCTCGGACATGTGTCCTACCTAGAGGGAGAAGGTCAATGGAAACATGTCCTCAGATTGTTCCTTGGCCTGACCCTTTGTGCATTCTCTTTCTCTACTTGCTATCTAGCTTGCACTAAGGACTTTCCTTTGGTATTTGTTCCTGGAAGATGTTCAGCTATTTCTCAAGCCCAAAGCCGTGAGACAGCTCAACCCTAAGTAGATCCCCTGAAACCAGGAGCCAACTAAATACTTCCTCTTTCTAAGTTATCAGTGTACTAACACAATGACTTAAGTACCTAATACAACACACTTGCCAATTTTTACTTATTTCTAAATGTATGTTTACATTTCACAAAGCTTTAAAGCTAGAGCCGTGAACTTACAAAATGTTTTTGTACTTCTTAGTTTTGTAATTAATATATAGAATATTAAATCAATTATTTCCAACAGAATTAAAACCTGAAACTGTATCCATGAATCTTCTGATTATTTAAAGTAGAAATTAAAGTTAGAAAACATGTATTAGATAAACTGAATTTGATAATGACCTTTGGGGAAAGGCAATATTTTTAGAAAGTATGTAAGAGTGTAGTCTTACAAATTTCTTAATAACTTTTATAAAAAGTAAAAATTCATTTCCTTTTCTGATATTTCCTCTTGTTCCCCAAAACTACCTTGAATGGGTCTCAGTGAACTGTGATTTGATTTTCAACCTATCACGAAAGCAGCTAAAATCAAAGTTCCCTTTTCTCTCTGCTTTCTGAGGAAGTTATTGCTTCTGCAACTGAGCCGCTGTGCATACCTTTTTGACTTCCCCTTTTCCACACGCTCCTCTCCAAGTATTTAACATAAGGTACATGAATTTTGAGTTGTTTTCTATTAATGTGAGGCCAACAACCAGAAGACTCTTGACTATCATCTTACTTTGAAGTTTAGCCTTGAAGCCACCACTTCTCCTGCTGGTGTAATTATGGGCACATTTTCACAAATGATTCCGTGATCCACATCAATAACTGTTCCTGTAATCAAGGGATAGTTTATGTTACAAAGGCCATCACAAGTTACTGCTAATTAATTTGAATAATACAACAGAATGGATAAACTCAATTATAAAGATAATGCACATCTCTAAGTCATAGGAAAAAAATAAAAATTCATGAAGTCAATTTAACATGTATATTTAAATCCACTTAGAAAATGTCTCTGAGAAAACAATCTTATAATCAAAATCAGTATCTTTATCCTCACAGACTTAAACCCTATCTGATGTAACCTAGCCACACAATTAGAGTTATTCCGTTCCCCTATTCCCTACCAAAAACAAAACAAAAAAAAAATACACTGTTCCAAGAAAAGAGTTAGGAAGTGAAATATTTTAATATATGACAAACATTTAGAAATAGAATAATGAAAAACAATAAGGCAGTAGCATTAGTTCTATTTATAAGCTCAAACTTTAAGAACAAACGATTCTTTCAGCCACGTGTGCTGTCTGCAAATGCAACGTGAACACATTTCCCAGAATATCACTGCCACGTTTCCTTCCTTCCCTGCTGGTCAGCACAATATTACAGACCACTGTTTAAATAATGCTCGCTGTTCAAATTCTAGTTTCTTTAACTCTGAAAAGCTGTTTTCTAGAAAAGAATCCTTTAGTTCTTTTCATAAGATGACTCTGAATCCCACCTCATGAAAACCCCTGAAGTTAGTTACCTTTAATTGCTAGGGTGTCACTGAGGGGTAGCTCCATGTTCCCTCCACTCTTGCTATGCTGGTCAGGCTCCTGAGTGACATTTCTCTTATAAATGCCTCTTTTCACTTCATCAAAGACCCAGAACATATTGTAGACTCTAGCAGTATAGCCTGCTAGCTCAGTGATCTAAAATCAATATGTAAAGAATGAGTTAATACAGCCATATTGATACTCTAAAATATTATGTAGTGTATAAACCTCTTAATTTGTTGCTGAAGATTCTACTTTATTGTATATGACAGAAAAAATCCCAATATATCTGATTACTGAAGCAAGCCATGGTAAGAAGCCTATTAGGGACAATAAAGAAAGCATCGGTATAGGTTTCATTGGAGTTGTAAAACAAAAATATTGATTTACCTCAGTGCTCAAAATGAACTGAGAAGCTTCCATAATATTAATGAGTCAGGCATGTCTTTTAGTCACGTTTCTGATTTGTCCCGCTTAAATGAAAGGATGATCCTTTATATTTGTTTCTGTTTGTTTGTTTGTTTGTTTGTTTGTTTGGGTTTTCTGTTTGTTTGTTTTGTTTTTGAGTCAGAGACTCACTGTGTAGCGGCTCTGGCTGGCCTCATACTTTCAGAGATCTGCCTGCCCTGCCTCCTAAACACTGGGATTAAAAACATTTAATCCCAGTTACCATCCCTTTTCTTTTTCTATTTAAACTAGATCATTACTCTGCATATGTAGCTTAGTGATGGAACACTTGTGTAGCATATATGAAGCCTCAGGTTCACTCCTCCATAAATTCACACATATATTCAAAAAATCCAAAACGGAACAATGAAAAACAATATGACTCAAATTTTAGTTATTAGTTAAATGTTAAAAGCAAACAATTCTTCCAGCCACATTTGCTGTCTCCAAATATAACCCGAAGCAGTTTTCCTAACTATATGCAGCAACAAGAAGCAGGTTTGTTTATACACTTGTGGATAGGAATTTATTAAATAGGAGAAAAGCACTTTTGGTCTTATTTATAAACAAACGTTTCTAAGCCAAATGTTGTCAAAGTTCCTGTTTCAGCAGAGGAATATCTGTGATAGAGGGGACACATTGTGAAAGAGAGCCCAGTGAGAGGCTTTAGGACCTTTGTAGCATAAACCCCACAATCCAGCTTCTGGACTGAAGACAAATATGGCTTCAATGCTCAAGGAAAGCTGTAAGTAGATGATTTTTTTTCTAGATAAGATTTTAAGATAAGATGAAATGAATTTCTGCTTCAGTCCACAAGGCTCCATAGAAAGACACTTTGCTCTGGTTTGTGCCAGCTGTTCATCGAGGCTAAACTTCTGCTGGTTTTCTATTATGCCAGAACAGCTTGCTGTCAGGACTGTGAAAGGTGACTTGTCTTAACCGTATCATTTGGCTCAGCAAAAGAACTGGAAAACTGACACCAATAAGCATCCATGTCACAAAAGATGTCTTGTAACCATCTATAGATTAACACACCAATGCTGGCAGATGGCTGAGAGCTTTGTGTGTAAAACTTAAGCTATAATGAAGAGGTGTTAGGGTCACAGGCCTTCTACTGAAGAGAAGGCCTGTAATTTGACCATTTACTGACATATATTAATGTTATAGCTATCTAAAGGATGACTTTGAAAATGGTATCTGGAAGGAAGTCTTGAGCTCTTAAATAGAGGCAAAAAGAGAGACAGTTTAGCAAAATACAGATTTAAAAGAAACGTATGTGTCCTAGTGAGGATTTCTACTGCTGTGATAAAAGACCATGACCCCCCTCCCCCCCAAAAAAGACCATGACCCAAAGCTACCTGGAGAGGAGAGGGTTTATTTCATCCTACAACTGCTAGGTCACACTCTGTCACTGAGGGAAGTCAGGGCAGGAACTGAAGCAGAGGCTTGCTCCCATGGTATGTTCAGCCACTTTCGTGCACAGCTCAGGACCACCTGCTCAGAAGCGGCAGGTGGCACTACCCACCCACAGTGACCTAGGCCTTCCCACAACCCGTACAATACCCCCACAAGCCAATCTTATTAGAGACTTTATTTCAATTAAGTTTCCCTCTTTCCAGATATGTCCGGCTCCATATCAGGTTGACATAAACCAAGCAGCTAATTGGGCAAATAAAAATATTGGTATAGGAAAAATCTAAAATTACAGAGGAATTAAAAAAGAATAGGAAGCAATGGGTAAGTAGACTGGGATAGACACTGCAATCGGAAGGGAATATCTATAAAAACTAAGAGTATGCCAGAAGATAGGTGCTTTGGGTCACCAGGGGGTTTGTTGTGGAATGTAGAATCCTGACTAAGAAGGAGCCTTTGCTCCTTGCAGCTCGTGGAGAAGGCATGGCAACTTCTTGTCTGCTCACAGTAGCACAATATGCCTTTAAGAAGTGAATAATCTTAGATTCATGGCATACAAAGTCGAGATAATGACAAATGAAATCGGTTTTATCATTGGAGATAATCTAGGATGGGTAAATGATGATCCTTCTGTGACTTAGCACGTTTCAGTGTGAGATGGGCAATTTCTTTGTCTTATTTATGAATTTATTTATTTATTTATTGCTTTTTTCCCCCTAGAGACAAGGTTTCACTGTGTAGCCCTGGCTGTCCTGGAACTCACTCAATACATCAGGCTGGTCTCTAACTCCTAAGAGATCTGCCTCCTTCTGCCTCCCAAGTACTGGGATTAAAGGCATGCACCACCACTGTCTGACATTGTCTAATTTTAATAGTAAATATATTGCTTAATATTAAAGTGAGTGACATAAAAAAAACTATCCCTAAAACTAGGTCCCAAGATTATTAAAATTACTGTTTGAATTTTTAGAAATTGAATAGTTTAGATAAGTGGTACTGAACTATTGGTTTTATGATGGAAAAAAAAATCCAAATCAGTAAATCAGTTCTGTAAGGAACTCAGAAACTGAAGCTGTATCAGACACTGTACTTCAATTAAATTGGGAGATAAATTTTCAATGATGCTTGAGCAATTCATATCGCTTTATGATTCATAAAATTAATTAAAAGAATTTTGGAAATATCTGAATTGAATAGTCCTTTTAATCTTAACCCAGTGGTAGCTATAGGTCTTCTTGTTGTTGTTTTGCCATCCTCTTAAAAAACTTATTAGCCATATACCTAAGTACTGAATGAATGCTGGGAATGAAAAGACGAGCATGACAATCGTTGCGGTCAGAGAGCTCAGGGTCAGCTACGGGGAGAGAGCCATACTGTGGTAGGTAAAGTGACAGAGACAGAGAAGTCCACCCACGTGCTTCAAAGACCACCAGAAGAAGTGGTATCGCAAGGTTTTATATATTCCTGGTGAGATTCCATCGAGAAAGGATGAGCAAAGTTAGCGAGATGTAGAGCTGGTATTATTAACGAACACCTAGCGAGCACTGAAATGCAATGCCGTAAGGATCCCGCATTATGAGCTTTTAACACCCTGCAAAGTCCTTGCTGCCCTCATCCCAACTTACAAGAAAAGAAACAGGAATCCATGCAGACAAGAACCTTGAGGAGATCACGTGATTTGTAAATGATGAAGTCTGAAGGTAAATCAGGCATGGTCTCTAGAGGCCGCACAAGAGCGATTCCTTTTTGTTCTCTTCATTTAAAATCAAGTAAAGTCATGCTTGTAAACAGAAGTAACTGACCACCTCATCGTAGAGTTGCCACCCTTGACCTCAATTATACTCTTGGCAATTTTGACAGAGAGTGAGAAAAAAATACCTGTTTCTAAAATGCTACGCATACTTCATCATTTACACTTCGCTTTCAGATGGTTTCATATTTTACGCAAATTTGCAAGAAATTCAGATACCTCTTTGTATGAAGACATAATTCTTTCAATAGCGTCAGCTCCAGAGGCCAATAAATTTCGGGCAGTGGTGAAGGCTTCTGTCCGATCGCTAACCATTGCCTGCTTTGGGCCATCCTCCAGATCTAAGAGAAAAATCACAGAATTGCTATGGTTTTTTTCCAAGTAATTGTCTTACTTTATATCAATTAAATTATGGCTAAAATAATAATATTTTATCACTACCAGCAATTTCCTAGAAATACATTTAATTATTATTAGTAAGTATAATAAATACTATGTATTAGGTTTTATTAGAAGTTCCCTTTTGCATTATTTAATTAGAACAAGAAGTTAGTACAACTAAATCTATAGGCATCAGATTATTTCCATTTAGCTTCCTTTAGACATTTCCTGTATCCAATTTTCTGCTACTATTACAACTGTAATGAACTCTCCTGACATTCTCAATGAAAGTACTACCTTGAGGGCGCTGGGACAATGATTCAGGAAGTTCTGTCTAAGCAAGCACAGGGACCTGAGTTTGAATTGCCTGTATCCACACTTTAAAAAGAAAGCTGGGCATGGTAATGACTTTAGCCCTGGAGGAGCAGGAGGGTCTCTGGAGCTCACTGGTCAGCCAGCATAAATCAATGAGTTCTAGGTTAAAAATAAAAATAAAAAAGAAAGGGAAGGAGGGGTTGCTGTTGAGATGGTTCTGTGGGTAAAGTCACTTGCTGCCAAGCCTAATACCTGAGTTTGATCCCCAGAACCTACATGGTAGGAGATAACCAACTCCCAAAAGTTGTTTTCTGACTTTCACATGCATGATGTGGTACATATGTACTTGCATTCATACATTAACACTGACACACACAGAATAATAAATGTATACATGCATGATATTTTTAAATAATAAAAATTTCATTTTAAAAATTAAAGTTAGCATACCTAAAAATATAGGTGAAGAGTTATTGCAAGAGATACCTGACATTGACTTCTGATCTTCACACACATGCACCCATATGCAACATGCATCCACATGCATGCATCCACCCACATGCATACATGCACAGGCCCATGCAAACATGTACATACACCGCATACCAATCCACTTCTACCTACTAAGTAGAATACAAAAATAATTATGGAATGGTTCCTATAACAGGAATCTGAACTAGTCTGGCCCTCATAATTCTGATGTTTTCCTCCTTTCTCAAGGATTCTTCATCATAGAGTTCAACTGAATCCCTGACATGCCCTTCTCTGTTAGTCCTTTGGAATTTACACACTTGAATTCTCTTCTCACTGTGAGTCCTAACTGTGTCTTTACATTGTGATCCTCCATCCTCAGTCACCTGAGTTCTAACATAATAGTTGTGCAGCAATGCTTAGCTCTAGATATCTTGAAAATATATTTAAATGAATAATGAGATGTAGATAATCAATAGAAAAACCCTGTGGGATTCTCAACCAATACTGAAACCACTCAATACTCAAACCAATACTCAACCACTACTGAAATAGTGAATTCATCTGTGAGCTAAAACTAAGAAAGGGTTAGGACTTCAACCATCTGGTTGACCATCTCAGCTAATCACTGGGTTTTTATGAATGTGGGTTAAAAGGGGTTTGACCTTTCACTGGCAACCTCTGTTGAACAAGAACAACAACAAAAACCCATTTGCGCAGATGGACTAGGGGTTGGTGTGGGATCATAGCTCCGGTGCTGCTTTGGCAGATTAATGCCTTCTGGGGTTTCCTTGTGCTTTTAGCAACAAAGTAAATATTTTCCCACAGTGTATAACTTTTAAACTACCATGTTTTTTGGCAGGTACCGTGGAAACGGGGCACGTAATGATAAGCCTGCAGGAACAGTCACCTGCCTGGCCTCTCTAACAAGGCCAGATTCCTTAATGTCAGAAATAGAAATCCATGACCTAAATGCTCACCGATTTTATTTCTCAGACCAGCATATCTGACTTTTTAGTGAGGAACAACATCCCACTGACAAGCTTTCCTCTGTCATCTGTCTTTCCCTCAGTACCAAGACAGGGAGACATAGCCTTACAATGACACACAGCCTTGAAATAATTAATAAAGTAACAAAGTATCTGAAGACTTGAATTAGCCTTACAATGACACATAGCCTTGAAATAATTAATAAAGTAACAAAATAACTGAAGACTTGAAAGTTTCCATTTCAGTGATTGGCCCATCATTACTGTCAACTTACAAAGCAAGTTTCAGCATGGTGGCTGTGGTACAGGAGCAAAGGTAGTGTACCAGGAGTTACATAGTGTCTCCAATCCCCAGGGCTCCAGCTAGCTACAAATCTGAATTTAGACAAGCCAGGATCTCTAAAATAGAGGCTCTAAGACCCTCTTCTGAAGAGGAAAATAGTATGCTCTAAAAGTAATTTTTTTCAGTATGAATGTCCTGTCCTTACTATGAATGCTCTTGACCTTGTAAAAGTAGATCTACACCAGCCAAGTAGATCTACAACAAAGCTGCTGCTTACCTCTTCCCCCACCAACAAAAACTCTACAGATTCTTTCTCCTAAACAGTCTTATTTGAGACTTCCGAGCCACTTTCAGATCCTTGCTTCTTTAAACAACAATGATGATATCAGCAAACGGCCATGAATTGTTTTCTATGAGCAGATGCCATACTAAGTTTTGCATTAATCGTTATGACAATCCTGCTAACTCTGCCTATTTTGAATATGAGGAATTTGAAATACAGAAAGTGGAATGACTTTCCTAGGATGAAAGCAGAATAGCTTGGCTTTAAGCACAAGCCCTCTAACTCCAGAGCTCACAGGTTCAGAGTGTAATAAATTCTGACAAGAACTGGTACCTCACTTTTTAGCCTTACCAAGAACAATGCACACTGGAACGTTACGATTTCACGGCAACTCTGAATGCTGTGTATAATTACCCACATGATTAAGAAAACTAAAGCCTATAAATTTAGATAGTCTTCCCAAAGCTTGGTTAACTATTACATCAGGCAAAGGATTTCCCCACTTTCCCCTTTTCTATCCCACCTCATTCTCATTTTCCAAATTAATCATTCTCTTATCTTTTTTTGTTTCATATTTTAAAATTTTTATTTTAATTTTTAATTATGTATATGTGCGGGGGCAGGTGGGTATATGCACATGAGGATAGATACTGCCCATGCAGAAAAGGATGTCAAGTACCTTGGGACTAGGGTTACAAGCACCTGTGAGCTACTCAATAGGGATGCTGGGGACTGAACTCTAGTTCCCTGTAAGAGCAGCAAGTGCTCTTAACCACTGAACCGTGTCTCAAGCCATTGTTTCACTCATTTCTTCACCTTCTTATGCCATAAAACATACAGTATCATGCAATTATTTTATCTGTAACATGAGAGACAATTAAGTGATTAGGCTCAATACATACATACATACATACATATATAAACACACACTATACACACACACACACACACACACACACACACACACACACACACACATATGGTCTTTCTTTTCTACATAGCCCTAGTTGCCCTGGAACTTGACTTGTAGACCCAGGATGTCCTGGAACTCACAAAAATAGACTTGCTTCTGACCCCACGCTGCTGGGATTAAAGGTTTGCACCACCATACCCCACTTTAAACTAAGATTTAAGACTATATTAGAAAATATGACTTTGGGTTTTTTTTTTAATCTTGAAATTTGCAGGCAAATGGATGGAGCTAGAAAACATCATTTTGAGTGAGGTAACCCAGACCCAGAAAGACAATTATCATACTCACTCATAAGCGGTTTTTAAACATAAAGCAAAGAAAACCAGCCTACAAATCAGAATCCCAGAGAACCTAGACAACAATGAGGACACTAAGAGAGACATACTTGGATCTAATCTACATGGGAAGTAGAAAAAGACAAGATCTCCTGAGTAAATTGGGAGCGTGGGGACCTTGTGGGAGGCTTGAAGTGGGGAGGGAAGAGGCAGGGAGGGGAGCAGAGAAAAATGTAGAGCTCAATAAAAAAATTATGACATATAATTTCTAGACCTAAAACCTGAAGGTGATAACAGTATCTGAAAAAAAAATTTTCACTGAGTGAAATGATACTTTCACTTGTTAAGTCGCCAGAGGTCAAATATATTTAGTAGAGTGGGCACACAGTACACATGCAGCAACCTTCAGTTCTGCAGACTTTGAAACAATCATTGCTCTTCTCTGAGGATCTTACATTGTCCACCTCTGCGGGATGGTCTTTGGAATGAGCTTTACGTGATACTTTGTTTCACTTACAATTCCAACATAAAATGTCCCTTTCAGCTGGGACTGCCTGTCAGATTTGTAGTATTTATTTTTAAACATCTCATTACCTCTTGGTAAGTAAGCTAGTTAGTTTCGTGGCATACATGTTTACTTCTTACTAGTCTCAGTGGGGTTAATTTGTCACCATTAATAGATGCATTTTTTTCTATTCTATGAGGATTACACTAGGGTTTTCTAATAAGACCAAACACTGCTAACAACATTGTATTACAATCTTCTTGTTGGGACTGTCTCTAATGTATGTTAAACATAAAACTTTTTGATGAATCTTACTAGCTTAAGAGATGACTTTTCAGTTTATGTTTTGACAAATTTCTTAGCAAACCCAATCTGAAGAGCATATGTTTGCAGTGCCTTTCTTCCCGCTGTAAACACTCCTTGGGAAAAGTAGTTATTTGGATTATGTCTTGAATACAATTACTAAGAATCTAAAATAATTTCTTGGTAAAGTTGAACATATTGAAGCAATAAAAATCAATGTTCACAGCTCCTATTTGAAAGTTTACTTGTGGAACATATTTATTATGTATTTAGTGCTGACCACAAAGAAGGACTGAAGAGTCACAGTTCACTGACATGAATGTATTTTGCTAAATAATGAGTCAAATTTGACAATTTTAAATAAAAATTTACAATACTTTGTAAATACTTTACAATACTTCAAGCGATGCAAATGCTATGGAAACAGTCATTACCCTGAGTTCTTTAGGGAATAAAAAGTTCGTGTTGATAATGGACAGATTTTTCTCTGTTTTTGCTTTGGACTCCCATTTCTGCTCTGTCTGTGCTTGACTGAATCCTTGAATGTGAATCTATGAAAGCTTAACTCTAACTGTAACCCCTTCATTTCTAACAGGAAAGATCCAAGCTTTCTTATAGGAAGAACAGCGTAACATTGTCTTTCCTGCCATTATCTTTTTTAGTTATACCAAAAGAAGAAAAGTTGTTTTGTTTTTTTAAAAAAAAAAACTGTTGCAACAAAGAGGATAGAATTAGGTACCTTGATATGTACTGCCCCAGCCCATCACCAAATCATGTCATGGGAAAGTATCTGTATTACTACAAGTAGAGAAATAACATGACACTTACATGCACCCTAAAACATCATTCCTGGTTATATAATGTAGCCAATCAACTTTCAAATCACAAATCAGGGCACATTCAGTTATAGGAAATTCATATGCTTAAAACTATAGGATCTTAAGAACAAAACATGAGGTATGCTTATGTTACACTCTTTCTGAAGATATTAGTTCACTTTGTGGTTAAATATAAACTGAAAAGTCACTGGGAAATGTAATTAAAATTATTACAGATAGACTTCCAGGGAAACTATGTCAGATCTATGACCTCCTTGGCAAGGTCCTTTGAGCCATCTGTTGCTTCTTCCATACTGATGGTCTCATTGCTGAACACTGAAAACTGCCACTGTTTCTTGGGACAAGTAACTACAGATAATGGCTGTCTACACAGTAACACAAGGAACATGCAATGGCATCTGAAAGAGAAATAATGTTAAACATATATTTAAAAGTAAGTATAAATGTTATTACCACCATCTGCAAAGCCTGTTGCAGTGATAATAGGTATAGCCACCATAATTAGTCCACAGCTGCTCCACACATATTTCATCAAGAACTGTTCTATCATGATGTACCATAAACGCTTGGATAAAATAAGGTTCATCTGATAAGCTAAAGCCTTGTAACTTTTCTGAAGTTGCTTCATTTCTACCTAAAAGGGGAAAAGATAAGAATTAATATAGCATGGACATAAGTTCTGTAATTACTTAAAGATTCTCTTTAATGACTATGCTTTTATTTAGCATAGTCATTGTTGCTACATTTCTATAACCAATAAATGTAACCAGATATTAGAACTAGTCATAATATAGTTTAGCTTGCACTTGTATTATTTTAAAATAGTGCTATCCAGTAAATATAATATTGTTTAAAATACACACGAGTGACATGGAGTATAGCTCAGTGTTAGAACATGTTTCTACTGCTGACACACATGAGGCTGTGGATACAGTTCTCAACAGTTCAGGGGGATGGAGGAGACAGACAGACAAACAGAAACAGAGAGTCATACACAGAGGGAGAGAGAGAGAAAGAAAGAGAGAAAATGGGGGAGACAGACAGACACAAAGAGGCACACACACACAGAGGCAGAGAGACAGAGAGGCGCGCACACACAGTGAGAGAGAAAGAGAGAGAGGCAGGCAGGCAGACAGAAGGTAAACAGAGACAGAGAGATTCATAGTTTGATTTTAAATTTTAAGATGTTAAAATTAAATAATATTCTATAAAGGTATGGGTAAGAATGTTAAACACATATCATTCTTGAGAACACTAAAAATATCTAAAACCAAACAAAACATGTATAATTAGACTACTTTTTAATTGACTCAGTTTCCCAGATTTTGTCTTTTAAGCAAGGAATCCACTAATTTACACTGAGTTCAATGATTTGAATATAACAAATCAGCACAGTTAACACAACACACAAAGTCAATTTCAAGTGGGAATAGAGGTCCTAAATTAGTTTTAAACTTTTCTTTGGGTTGGTTCTGCTATTGAAAAAGAAACAATGATAATTCTTAATGCTGTAAAAGACACACCACTCTGCCTGGTGAGTAAAACATACCTTTAAGCACTTCATTATACATTGCCAAACCATCGATACTAAGATTTCATGTGTTCCACCCCCAATTTATATCACACTCAACATCCTGAAGTAACTATAATATGCCGCAATTTTATGTAACTGGGCTAATTATTTTACTGTTGAAGATTCGTAACATTTAAAAATACCACCCTAGTGCTTTGACCTACTCCTGTCCCCTCTAATCTTAGTGTTTACTTCTCTACTAGACAAAATTGAATTATATCTGTCAAAAGTACATGCTCAACATGAACTAAAAGTGAGGGACATGCAATTTCATTAGACACCGCTCTGCATTTCTTAAGTTTCAGGACACTTTCTCATTGATCAGTCTTGCAAAACTGTCCAAACTCTTCTCTCTTTGAAAGCCGTTTCCCTATCTTGAACACAAAAGAACAACAAAGAATAGCATCCCCACACCTCCATCTCAATCCAAAGAGGTTTACTCTTTGTTCCCAAATATGCATTTTCTTCACATGTATAGAGCCACTCACCAACTTAGTATTGAAGTTATAAGGAAGTGCCTTTGAGGTCAGTTAGGCTGTATTTGAGTAACTGAGGCTATGCAGACACTTTTAAAGAGTACTGAAATTTTAATCTCAAGAAACTTCATAAAAGTTTGGACTCTTTAATTCTCTAACTGTTGGTGATTTAAAGGGTTAATGCAATATATTATGTTTTAGAACAAGTTTAGCTAACAGAGGACTCTTGAATGTTCAGAAAGTGGGTCTGTCAATAGGATAACAGATGGTATCTAGCCCTGCCGTGGCTGCTTGGCCAGTCTCACGTTTCACCCGTTGCTTTAATGTCTGTCTTACCTTATGTCCTCTGTAGAAGGCAATTTCTTCCACGTTGGCTATGATTCTGGAGTGAACGTACCGCAGATAGCCTTTCCTATGAGCTTCTTCAGCCACTAGTGTGCCAAATTTAGGAGAGCAAGCTTTCAGCACTTTAGCAGTGGCGTAGACCACAAGTCCGGCTAACAGCGTGGGCCCTATTGGGCTTGCTCCTCTGGACGTAGCAGTCCGGATGAGAGTGTAGGAAGTTAGGATAACATCTAAAATAGGCTTGGTAAGGTTGGAATACAAGTGAGCGACAGATTGTGAGAACATCATAATGTCTTCAGTAAGGGATTGGTCAGGGTTGGCCAGCCTCCCATCCATATTTATCACCTTATAATAAGTCTGATTTGCAAAATAGGTTTCGTAGGCATGGTCTACTAAGCGAGTTCTGAAGGCCAAAGCCAGTTTGCACTCCAGGTACCTGATAGCGCTGTTGACAAAGGTGGCAGGAATGGCAATCATAAGCCACTTGATCAACTTGATGACGAAACTCCGTGGCTTCTTTTCCACGATGCTTTTCACTATTTTTCCATCCAGACCAGCCACATAGATAGAAAGAAATGTTCTTGAGATTAGAGCCACCGAATGGAGGCAGAGCCACCCCGTTTCGGTGGTCACAAGTTTTGGAAAGAGGATTTTCCGAAGTTCTAGTAGCTGTTTGAAAAAATCTGCATTCAGTCCCGGCGCAGGCTTTTTACAGCCGATCTCTGTGCAATGCAGTATTTCTCTGTTCTCTGCAGGCGGATAAGCTTCTGCTTCTTCCTTCCTGTGGCCAGACTGCTTTAAACGCTTGCCAATGATGGGATAGAGGGTTTTCAGAGCATATGCCGCAGCCACCAGGCAGGCAGCCCTCTTAGCAGCGCCGGATCTGGTCCATTTCACCCGATAGGCTGCTGCGTTTAGCATATGTATCATTTTCCCAGCTACACAAATGAGTTTCTTTAAAAAGAATTCGTTTTAAAAGCTCATGCTCCGCGGAAAGCCCAGCAAACGTTTCAGAAAACCCCACCGCCTTCCATGCTCTGCAGCCTGTCTCCTTTACTCTTATTTTGTTCTTCAGTGACGGATGCAGCAAAGCTCAAACTCCACCGCATCTACTGGGGGCGAGTCCCTCACCAGCGAGAGCTGGCCAGGCTCCTCCCCCGGGCTCCTCATTGGCTGCGATGGCGGTGAGACCCTGGAATCCTCTCCTCTTCTCTTTGAACCTTAAAAATGAAGAGAGAGAGCACAAACGAATTCTCTCCTTAAACAGGGGTTCAGAGAGTTAAATGTCTATTTCTGGAGAGGTCGAACCAGGTCAGCTGCTGGAGAAGAAACCTTGCCTTTGAGCTACTGAGCATGCTCAGCGTCACTTAGAAACCCTCAGAAGTTTCAGAATATACATCCCGTCCCTAAGATTTCCTTCCACAAGGGGAGGGACAGGCGGATAGGAAGATTTGCTGAAGCTTTAATGAACCAAGAGAGAAAGAACCAGAGAGAGGAGGGTGGAGTCACAGGAGGGTTAACGGAACCGGCCCAGGGAAGAGAGTCAGACAAGACAGTGATAAGCGCTAGAGCCCAAAACAAAGTAGCAAAGGCAGATATTCTTGAGAATGTTTTGTTCTGAAGCTGTGTCTCCATCCGCCCCGCCTCCACCCTGCCGCGTTCCCTTGTTGTTTCCGTTTTCTCGTATATTCCCAGAACCTATTAGAGTATGACTGAGGGTGTCCCTTGTAAATAAACTGGAGGCAAGCTGTGCATTGCAGAAAAGAGTTACCGGCTCACTACACTTAGAACCCTTTCCCCCACTCTCCCCTGCATTAACTTGTCTTGATAATAAAAATCTTCTCGCTCCATAATTGTCATGTTTAGCAATGTTGACCTGACACATATATTTGTTTACAAAGCGACTTAAAAATTCCCTTGTGTTTTTATTTGGAGGTAAGGGAGCCCTAAGAGGGAGGAGCCATAATATGAACAAAGGAGTCAAGACCATGATGGGGATACCCACAGAAACAGCTGACCTGAGTTAGTGGGAGCTCATTGACTCCCGACTGACAGCAGGGAAACCCTCATAGGACCACACTAGGCCCTCTGAATGTGGGTGACAGTTGTGTGGGTTAGGCAGTCTGTGGTGCCTCTGGCAGTGGGACCAGGATCTTGAACAGGCTTTTTGGAGCCCATTCTCTTTTGAGGGATACCTTGCTCCGTCTATAGGGGGGAAGTACCTTGGTCCTGCCTCAAAGAGATGTGCCAGACTTTGTTGACTGTCCATGGGATGTCTTACTTTCTCTGAGGAGTGGATAGGGGTGGGTAGGGGGAAGGTGTGGGGAGCAGGAGGAGGGGAGAGAGGGAGTGGGAACTGGGATTGGTATGTGAAATGAGAAAAGATTATTTTAAAAATAAAATAAAGAATTTAATCAGCTGGGAATTGAGCAGGAATTAGATGATGGAAAAGGCAGATGCATTTCTACAAGAAATTATTTTCCAAGTTTTTCTTTAGGCTTAGAGGCAAACCACTCACTTCTTCCTATGAATATTTTTTGCTTTTTGCTAAAAACCAAGTAGTTTAGAAATTATTCACAATTCTAGTGAAATAGTCAATAGTCAAGCAAAACTTTTTATATTTAAAAATGTGAAGGTTGTTTTTAATGGCAAAGAAAATGTGGTTCTGCACGACAGACTATTTTTCTACTTCTTTCTTCTGTCTTCTCAACAAATGACGCACACTTCTACTTATCCCGAAGGTGTATGTTTAAGCTATAACACAGCATGGCAAGTTAGAACTGCCAATTTAAACTTTCTACATGTTGTATGGTGTGGGAGGTCCTTCTGTCTCTGTGCTGCTTTCATTGGTTAATGAATAAAGAACTGCTTTGAGCCTATGCCAGGGAAGAACAGAACTAGGCTGGAAAGCTAGGCTGTGTGCTGGGAGAAAGAGGGCAGAGTCAGGGAGATGCCATGGAGCCACCGCCAGAGTCAGACATGCCAAAACTTTGCCAGTAAGCCACTGTCACGTGGCAATACACAGATTAATGGAGATGGGTTAAATTAATATGTAAGAGTTAGCCAATAAGAAGCTAGAGCTAATAGGCCAAGCAGTGATTTAAATAATATGGTTTCTGTGTGATTATTTCCAGTCTAAGCTAGCTGGGTGGCCGGGAAGAACAAGCGGCCTCCTCCAACAGTTGTATGATCTTTAAACTAAGAATCCTTTTATGCAGAAGTCTGCAACCCTCAGTGACAGAATATGTGTCCCAGTGTTGAGTGATCTTCGTTGTTCAGGTAGTCATGAACCAAAGAATTGCCCTCACTTTTATAAGAATGTTCTTTAAACAGTAGTTTTTAACCTCTTTGATATACATATATTAATTCTAAGAATTGTTATACGAAGATCACTTGTTTACATTCAGCTCAACAGATTTACCAATATATGAGTGAGAAATAGATGCACTCAGCTTTGGTATTTGGTCATATTAGCAGTGTACTCGGTCTTGCTATTAAGACCTGCTGCTGCTGGGCTGCCAATGAATACAACTACAGCACATCTCTACACCTAAGGTTCAGGGAACATCAAGGTTGAGTTAGAAGAACAAAAACCCAGAGGACCAGAACATCTGCTGTAAGAGTATGTTTCCTAGAAATGACAGGGATGCTTTACTCAAGATCCCTTAACTATATATCTGCTTAAATAGGATCTGAGCAAACACAACTCCAATAAACTTGCTAATGTGGACGTGGGACCCTACCCCTAGACAAAGAATGACAGGCAACTAAGGAGAGCTGAGAGAAGGAGAAAGAGTCTTCCCCAGGGATGAACTCCTTAACTGGCTATCTAATATTAAGTGCTCACCCGTGAAATCATAAATCATATACATAGAAGCAATATTAAATGAACACGGCAGGTTGTATTTATGTATTTATGCAGTTGTGTGTGTGTTTAACAATAACAATTAAAGAAAAAGAAGCTATGAATTTGAGAGGCATTTGGGTGACATAGGCGGTTGGAGGGAGGAAAAGTTTGATGGGGGTGTATCTATATTTTAACTTAAAAATTAAAAATAAAAGGACGACTTTCTGGGCTGCTGTGAGGCTTTGTGGCAAGTGCTTGAGATTTTCTCAAGGCTTTGAGGCTGTTGAGTCACAACAGTGGGGGAGGCGTTGACGGGAGCCCAAATGTGAAAAACCCTGAGTTGCAATGGTTATTGAAAAAATATTTTATTTTTTGGATCGTATTATTGGTGTGTGAGAAATAAGACTGTTTTACATACATAAAACTGAATCATATATGTCATATATCCTGATAGCTAAACATACATGGGTTAAGTGTAATTGGAGAGGGTGGGGGCCAGTATACACATAACTGGGGGTAATGGCAGGATGTTCATTCAGGCTGGATGCCTAGGTTATAAGGCAGCTGGCAGTTGGGGGAAGTAGCTTACATCACTGGCAAACGAGAAGCAGTCTTGTGAGTAAGCAGGAAATCTAAATTGAAAGAACACTGAAGATGTAAATACTACAGCACCTAGCTGCAGTAGGTAGGTCTGTGGTCTGAATAGGAATGGCCCCCACAGACTCCTGCATTGGAATGCTTGGTCATGGGGGAGTGGTACTGCTAGGAGGTGGGGCCATGTTGGGGGAAGTCTGTCACACAGCCCTCTCTCTCTCTTCCTGTTCCCTTGGATCTGGATGTAGAACTCTCAGTTACATCTCCAGCACCATGTCTGTCTACGTGCCAACATTCTTCCCACCATGATGATAATGGACTGAATCTCTGAAACCATAAGCCAATTTCAATTAAACATTTTTCTTTATAAGAGTTGCTGTGGTCATGGTGTTTCTTCACAGCAATAGAAACCCTAAGACAGCAGGCCAGATAATGAATATTTTGGGGTATAATGGGCTAGCAGAGGCAACCTTTGAATTCCAGAGGTAAGAGACTTGTGAGAATAATTAGGTAACCAAGATAAAAAATCTGGCATAAAAATTGTGATACAAGGGAGGTTGAAGGTCAGTTATTAGAATTATGAAAATGGTCAGTGTGTGATTTGACTTGAGCATGAGCCAATTTAGCACAGACGTTGATAATTTAAATCTCACTATTATCCTTCACCCTGCACTGTCTCCAAATGGGGGAGGGTGGGACCTAAGATTTAAGGCTAGGTTCAAGGCTTCAGATAGGGCAAAGGAAGGATTCTACATGAGAGGAAATAAGATAGAAAACATTCCACGAAACATTCCAGTCAACAATGGACCATATTTATGTGATCCTGTGAAAAATTAAGAAATGAAAAATTTCCTGTTGCTTATTGTAACCATTGTAACCATAAATGTCATAGCATAAAGGATTACTTGTGAATTTGAATCTACGATGTGGTAAAGTGACTTACTGTGCTCTTGAACATAGTGCAACACAAACACCATATACTGGCTTATTATGATACTGTTAGTGGTTCATGTAGCTACTACACTATTTTAATTGCTGTTTTGCAGGGTACCCCGACTATTTAAAAGGGCTAATTATAAAACAGTATGCTCTTTTACACCAGTGGCAGTTCCATATTTCTCATGTAATTGTATCTCGTAGTTGTTTGCTTCAAGAGAGCATAAAAAATAACTTATTAGTTCTAGTTTTGTGCTAGTTCTCTTTATGTTTGACCTATGATAAAACCATCTAAAATGAATGTTCAAAATTTATACCCATTGTTAAACAATGTATGGTTACATATTCTTTTTAAAGTAAAACATTAAGATTACTTGTTGACCTATCTCTTCTGCATGTATTAACTTTTTGAGAACCGAGTCTTTTTGAATGCACTCCTTCCTAGGCCAGGAGGGATGGGGGTGGGCCTTGGACTTCCAACAGGGCAGGGCACCATGCCCTCTTTCAAGGAAGAAGGGGGAGGGAGGAGGGGTCGGGGGGTAGTGGGAGGGGACCGGGAGAAGGGGAAGAAAGGAAAA
>PVIU01015488.1:9374-41874 GCA_004026605.1 Ondatra zibethicus
TGTGTGTGTGTGTGTGTGTGTGTGTGTGTGTGTGTGTGTGTGTGTGTGTGTGTGTGTGTGTGTGTGTGTGTGTGTGTGTGTGTCTGTGTGTGTGTCTGTGTGTGTGTCTGTGTGTGTGTCTGTGTATGTTTAGTGGGCATTGAATGCAAGGCCTTGCATGTACTAGTGAACTGCATCTCTGCTCTCTCTGGGAGGTCAGAGGCACTGCACATGGGCTGCGGCTCCATGCTGCTTCAGGCTGTGGCCACAGGTCTTTTCAGAGTCCTCTGCTGAGTCAGATCAATCTGGGATTCTTGATGGAGCCACAAAAAACACATTTCTGAAGTTAGAGCTCAAAGGCTTGCCAAAGAGCTTAAATGAGACCAGAGCGTATCTCTTGAGGTATATTAGATAGAATTACAGCTGATTAGATAAAACCCTAGGTCACAATGTCATGTCAGGGCTTAAAAACAAAAATTCTAACCTAAATTTAATTTTTATTTTAATATAGATACTCTTTTTACCCTCCAGGCCCTTTGAGCATATATTATGGCTTCCAGTTTAGTGTTTTTAAGGTCTCCTTGAATATGAAAACGATTTCTCTGCAGCATCTATCTGTTTCTTGTCCTTTTCTTGGGTTCCTTTCCTTCTGTTTGCTTGTTTTGTCCTATCCTGATGTATTGGATTTTGTCCTATATTATTATTCCCACCTAATTTTCAATGAGAGACAGGAAGGGAGTAGATCTGGATGCAAGGGAGGTAGGTGGGAAGGAACCGGGAGGAGTAGAGGGAGGGGAAACTGTAATCAGGATATGTAAGAAAAAAAATCTATTTTCAATTAAAGGGAAAAAAGACATTTAGTCTTAGTTTTTCAGAGGGATGGTAAAGATATTTGAAGTACAGTTTATGTTTATAAAAAATTGCATTCATTAAATCTTAAGATGAAAGTTTTGTTAAGTTACACAGTTTTGTATTGACTACAGAGATTTTGATAAGAATTTTCTTCCAAAAGAGATACTTAAAAAATTAAATTTTACATTTGCTTTTTTCCCCTGAGTAGTCAAGAGAAAAAGAAGGCAAGAGAATGTAAAATGGGTTTGTATGTTAATAAAAATGCATGGCTTTAAATGCATTTGGGAATCAACATGCAAAATATCTAAATATAATTGCTTCATGAAGTTGTCTTGATAAACAACTGAGGTGACCAAGTCTGAGTACATTAAATGAGGGACATTAAAAACAAAAAACAAACTTTCATCTTATTATTGCTATGGGTTCCTTTTTCTAAGAATACTTTTAAACATAAAATTGTTAAATATAAGATTTTGTTAAGGCTGAAGGATATGCAAAATCATGGATGTATATATTTCTCAGTGATCTTTCTGTTAAATTTGCTTTGTGTGATGGTACAGCAAAGACACCTCTCCCTAGGAACACTGACACTCAGCTTCCAGACAAGCTTTTCTATTACTCTGAACGTCACAGACAAAATCATTGTGCCCTCACCTCATACTGGGCACAAAGGTAACTAATGCCTTACATTTAGAGAGTGATAAATGTGTTAAGATAGGATTTTGTTAAATGCTCAGAGAAATTTCTATACTGAGTTTTGCTAGGTACTCTTAAAACCTAAATTTAAGAGATAAGGCATGAAAATTGAAGGACTAGCTATATGTGTGGAAACACTTTTACATGGTTTCTGGGTCTTTCTGCAAATATAATAAGTATATTTAATCAATTGTCAAGATGGGCTGGTTGTGCTGTTCATATGATAAGCTGAACATCAACCCTAATTCATTGTTAATAGATAATATTGTTATGACCTGCTACTGACTTGTCCTGTCTTTTAAGAGACAAGCCCCGCCCACTCCCCCTTCCACCAAGGCAAGTCGGTCTTCCTTCTGCTTCCAGCCTGCACTCTCTCTCGTCCCTCTTCTCTTCTCCCCCACTCTTCCTCCTCCTCCTCCTCCTCTCTCTCTCTCTCTCTCTCTCTCTCTCTCTCTCTGTTTCTCTCTCCCTCTCTCCCTCCCCCTTCCCTTCCTTCCATAACCCACTGAATAAACTATACCCATTTTCTCTGCATGGTGTGTCTGTCACTCACCCGCCGAGCCCCCCCCACCGCAGCTCTGCAGTGGGTCTTGGGTCACCCACTGTGGCTCCTCGTGGGATTGGCTGCCCTGCCAACCCCCAAGGTCTCTCATCTGCCACCTTCCACCTGCTTGGGATACACAAAGGCCTCTCAGGTGGTGGGGCAGGCTACCCCTTGTGTCCTGCCATGGTCTCCCACCTGCTGCTGCCCTAAACTATAACAAATATAATGCATTTTGTTATAAATAATGTTATGAGATTAAATATTTTTATATCTAAATTGATAGATATGTACACTATAGGATTATTAAGATAAAGCTGGTATTGCTTACAAAAAGCAGTATTAGATTTAGAGTCTCTGTGTTGATTTAATGACAGGACTCACATTTTAGTTTATAAATGTTTAGCAAAAATGTCCTTATGATGAATGTAACACTACATGTATAGCTGTTACAGTCATTACCTCTAATGTAATGCTGTGCAAATGCTGTCTAATAGTGGCAACGTGATAGAAATAGCATTAGAAATTTATCCTTTTTATGTTTCTCAAATATATTTACATACAAACACATGTAATTATGTGTATGACAAAATATTCCTGTTTTCAAAAAGCATTCAGCAAAAATATTTGGGGGCGGAAACATCTTAGATTGTTCACACCCCAATTACATTGTGTCTTTGTGAATATACAAATGCTTGTGCTATAAATGGCATCTGGTATGTCCAGAATACAGATATGAACCTATATGCATATTAACACATATAGATAACCAATATTTAGAAAGCTATCAAAAAAACCACACACTGCTGACAGAGGTTTCTATCCTGCCTGGTCCTGGAGCTGTTCAGTCCCAAAGAAGCACACAGAGGCCTACATTAATTATAAACTGATTGGCCTATTAACTCAGGCTTTGTATTAACTCTTACATCTTAAATTACCATAATTCTTGTCTGTGTTAGCCACGTGGCTTGGTACCTTTTATCACTGAGGCATTCTTATCTTGCTTCCTCTGTGTCTGGGTGATGATTCTAGACTGAATCTTTTCTTTTCCCAGAATTCTCCTGTCCATGTTGCTCTGCCTCTACTTCCTGCCTGGTCACCCTGCCTCTACTTTCTGCCTGGCTACTGGCCTATCAGCATTTTATTAAAATAATACAAGTGATAGGATACAAAACCACTGTCCCACAACACTTGTGGACAACTGCATCTGCATAAAACCTGAGAAAGCTTGGAAAGTAATTCTAGACACAAAAGAACAGAGTTAAACACAGCTTCTTGGTAGCAGCATTTTCTCGGGTGTGCTCTGTTTGCTAGAGGCAAGCACATCTCATTTAAGAGAGGCTTCCTGACTCAGCTTTAGCTGTAAAACCTTTATAGCTGTTTTAAGAAGACCTGCCAGCAAACAGTTAAATGGCGTTTATGAATAGCCAACAACATGCTTCTTGGTGGTGGCAGGGACCTTGAAACACCATAGAGTTGTGGCAATAAACATGGCTCTGGCCAGTACCTCTGTCATGAGACTAGACTCTCAGAAAGCTAAAGATGGGGTGGATCCAGCCATCAAAGTCATGGCTTCAATCCTAGCCATATCACTTAGCAAATTAAAGACTCATGTAGTCAGAAAAAGAGAGATATAGTAAAGATAGATTCATATGAAGAAAGCCTCTAAATGGTTTACAGTGTGTTTAAAAATATATGTAGGCTTAGGAGAGAAAAGAAAAATGATAAAGTCCTTAAAATGAAAAGAAAGAAAAAGAGTAGTTGGGTGTGGTGGCACACACCTTTAATCCCAACACTTGGGAGACAGGTAGATCTCTGTGAGTTCAAGGACAACCTGGTCTATAGAGTAAGTACCAGGACAGCTAAAGATACACAGAGAAACCTAGTCTCAAAAAACCAAAAATAAAAAATAAAAATAAAAGAAAGAGTTTAAAATAAAGCCATGTAATGATGGAAAATACATAGAGAGTCTGGATATTGTATGTTACTGTGTTATCTTTGAATGGTTTGATTGCTGAGGAAGGAACAACAGCTGCTAAAAGACATTTGATTAGAAATGCTGCTGGATTAATACAACATATATATTTTGAAAATGCTTAGACTTCAAAATTTAAGTCAAAAGATGTGTTACTTTGGAGAAGAGGTTTTATTTTTGGTTCCACAGGAAATGAGAGGCTGTGGATTCATTCTGGGTTAAAAAAAATCAGGTTTGATCAAGGAAGACCTCCTGAAGAATCTCTGATAGGATTGGATGGTCCAGATGATCCAACATTTCAAAGGACCTCTATTGGAGTTTCCTCTGAGTTCTACATCCAGAACAGTTTTAAGACTGCTGGCTGAGATGATCAAGACTCACAGAATATTCCAGTCAGGACTTGACCATAATTCAAAAATTTCTTTAAGTCCCCGTAAGATTATCAGCGTTCCTAATCAGCAGGAGGTAGCTTGGAAAACTATGCCTGAATTCCCTAAAATTGGATTATGGATGTTTTTCTTTGTTTAGAATGTTGGTTACAAGTTGTATGGATAGGTCAGGAAGAAAGCTAAAAAAAAGGATATTAGATTCAGAGTTCCTATTTTGAAAAAAAGGGGGGAAGTGCTGTGGGACAATGGTCTTATATCCTGTCATTTGTATTATTTTAATAAAATGCTGATTGGCCAGTAGCCAGGCAGGAAGTATAGGAGGCAGGGTGACAAGAACAGGAGAATTCTGGGAAAAGGAAAGGTTCAGTCTACAGTTGTTACCCAGAGGACGCCAAATGAGAAGGCCTCTCTGATAAAAGGTACCAAGCCATGTGGCTAATACAGACAAGAATTATGGGTTAAATACAAGTTATAAGAGTTAATAAGAAATCTGAGCTACTAGGCCAACCAGCTTATAATTAATGTAGTCCCAATGTTTCTTTGGGACTGAATGGCCGAGGGACCGGGCAGGACAGAAACCTCTGTCAACAACACATGGACTCTAGACATGAACTAACATTAAAAGTACTTCACAATTAAGTGTATTTAAGACAATATCAGACTTCTTAAACTCTTGCTTAGGATTCAGGGGTTCAGGGTTCAATCCAGAAAAAAGGCCCAATTTTATATATTTTATATGTTTTTTCCCTTATCCAAAGGTGAATATCTTAAGAATTAAAGTCATGTGATTTAAAGCATGCCGATGGCACACAATGCTTTCTGATTTCTGAAATATCACTGTCTAATGAAAAGCTAAGACCTGTATCAATACACAACAACCTTGATGAGTTACATACAGTTTTTCACAGTTGTGAGAAGCTTTTCAAGGATACTATAAGAAACTGTGTGCAACTTGGTTAGCAATATCAGAATGGTTCTTTACAAAATTTTCTAGTCCTTTATATCCGAAACAAATAAATTTCTCTAGAATATCTTATGTTTACTATGTTTTACAAAAGTGATGTTGAAAAGTACAGATTTGATGTTCTGTGTTCCCCGTTCATTGTGTCTGATTTTTAACAGAATCAGCACTCACTTAAGTTTTGCTTTCGGCTGGGACCTTTTAAAATGGCTACTTTACGGTTCTGGATAAACGTGGCTCCCATGTATGTGAGGTGCACTTGTGTACCAGGTAATACATCTATTTGTAGTCATTGACAACCTTTTCCAAAGCATGTAAGATGCCTGTAAAATTTGTAAAGAGTCTGATTTGCTTCAAAAGCAAGAAATTCTGTGTAAATATGGTATTTATTTCCTTTTAAGTCTATGATCCTCCAGAATCCATTTTTTTCTAGAATGTTAAGCCTAAAAATGACTTATTAAGCTGATGTCGTCAGAGCTGGAATTGTTTTTTTAATTTTATTTATTCATATATTTTATGTATATGGGTACTTTGTTAGCTTGTCCATCTAAACACCAGAAGAAGACATTCTACAGTTGTGAGCTGCCATGTGGGTGCTGGGAATTGAACTCAGGGCCTTTGGAAGAGCAATGAGTGCTCCTTACCACTGAGTCAGCTCTCCAACCCCAGAGCTGAAATTGTTAATTGTTAATAACGACACCTTTTATGGAGCCTATGCATGTTTGTGTTCCTGGCTAGTTACAGGGATGAGGCAGAGCAGGTGGAGAATGGGGTCAGAAAGGCTTTGCACATGAATTATGTATTAACATATGAAGAAATCAGGTAGCAGAAAGGAAGACTAGAAACCAACCTCAAAGCCAGTGTGTTACAGATGGAATCCGTGAGAGAACACTTCTGCTGTACAAATGTTCGAGAAAGCCCTCGATATGCAAATCACCTGTCAATGTCCCAGCCTTTGGTACAGTCTCTCCTACAGTGTTGTCAATGAGTTTCTAACCTTCTGAGCTCTGGTTTGCTTCCTCCCTCCCAAGTGAACTCTTTTTTAATAAACCATCCCTGCATCTATAACTAGCCTGTATTTGTGTCCAATTCCTTGTTCCAGGATACAAGAATCTTGAAATTCCAAAGGCTGCCCACCAAAGCCTGACTGATATTCACTGATGCCATTATGACCGTCATTTTGAACACATGTACCCAAGCACTTTACATTCCAAGCTGTGCCGCTTTAACAGACTAAAAGATTAAATGCAGGCTGTTTAAGGAAAATACATGCATGCGTGTGCACACACACAAAATAGATGTAGGGTATTCTATAAATCATTAAGCCTTGTTCTGTTGTGGTTTGTAATTCTCTTTCAAAGCTGTGGTCTGTTGATATTTCTCTACAAAAGGAGAGTCAAAAACTCTCTCTCTCTCTCTTTCTTTCTTTCTGCCTTTCTTTTTTCTCTCTCCTTCCTTCTTTCTTTTTTTGAGACAGGATTTCTTTCTGTAGCCCTGACTGTCCTGGAACTCATTGTCTGGCCTCAAACTCAGAGATCTGCCTGCCTCTGCTTCCCAAGTGCTGGTATTAAAGGCATGTGCCACTACACTGGACAAAAGCTCACTTTTTTCTACTACAATGCTGGTGTGTTGGTCAGGCATCATAGGAAGCCAAGCTTACATCTGATCTTCAAAGAAACACATGAGAAAATGCTTCCACCCCACAATCTGTCAAAGGAGAGACTTAAATGGACCTGCAGATGACTCTGTTAAGTGTACAATGAATAGGATTCTTTCTACTCTAGACTCAGAATTTCAAATTTTAAGAAAACACCGCAAGCAACCTTGCTCTAAAAACCCTTCCTTTGTGAGCTCCCAGTGGCTTGAGTTTGGCCAAGAAAAGGGCCTTTGACACTGGCTGCTTCCTGCCACATCTCTGAGTTTCTGATACAGATTCATTCCTGGCTAGTCCGGAAATGACTCTCATCCTGGCGAAGGGACCTTTAAGCTGTGATGTTTTCCAAAACTGTTCAGAGCCAGGAAGAAATTGTCAGGATTAAAATTGTATAAGACCAGAGACAAATCTAGCCTGGGCAATGAAGAGACCAACAAAGACTGGAACCACGTAAACCAGCTTTTCCAAAAGAACCAAAGCTAAGAGGTGATGAAGGGTTACATGGAGGTTGCTTGACAGTAGCTTGACTTCTACAAGCACTGTGCTCATTATAGGTCTTCCAAGCATGGCGGGTATTTCAAGAAATTTTTGGATACCTGTACAGTTAATAACAGATGCCATAGCACCTCAGCTTCTTGAAGAATGAGGGATGGGCAGAGAAAGCGAAGGGGAGAGGGTTGCAATAACATAGCAGATATATATTCTATACAGCAGATCCTGCACGGAGAGTGCAGGCAGTCTGCTGAGACGGGAGATGAGGCAGGCAGCCTGGGACTCAGTTCCCCTGTTAGGAAAGGCCCAGTTAACCTGACTCACTGCTCCTTCTGGACCTTCTGGGGTTTTTGTCTCATTGTTTTGTACAAATTGTAAGACTATCACAGACATTGGAAAGAAATCAGGTTCTTTTTGCCAGGGGTTTGGCCAGATTGTAAATAAATCCACCTCCCTACACTGATCCTTATATTTAAATTGCTTCTGGAATACAGAGAAACTTAAGACAGTGGGTTATGGGCTTCAGTCTTGCATGCTCTAGAGGGATAGGTTTTTAATTGTTTGGGAGAAATAGCCAGAAAGCAAAAGTAAAATTACGTCTCTATGTATTCTCTTCACTTCTTTCTACTGTCATATTTATAATCTTTAAAAAAATAAAGTGTGTGTGTGTGTGTGTGTGTGTGTGTGTGTGTGTGTGTGTGCCTTAGTATGAGCCAGTTCCTGCAGGGGTCAGAAGAGGGCATCAGATCTCTTTAAACTGGAGTTACTGGTGATTGTGAACCTCCCAAATATTGATTCTGGGAACCAAACTCAGGTCTTCTGAAAGAGCAGCAGTGTTATCTCTGCGCCATTTCTTCAGTCTCACTTTTTTTTAAAAAAGTGGATTTGCTGTGGGGGGCAAAATCAGGTTATAAATGAGGACTTTTCTCATCTCTGAATACACTCTTTCCCATCTGTAATGCAGGAGATTAACAATTACTCCTTCTCAGATGTTGCTTGGGAAGATGACAGGTGTTGCACAGGTCACTGGGGGTTGGTGGAACCAGGGGCAGAGGTTAGTACAGTGACTGCAGATTTGTGGAGACCTCCTGGAAAGTCTTGTATGGCTGAGCTGAATTCAACCCAACAGTGAATTTCATTGACATGAAGCTGTGTCTGCAATAAAGGTTTAGCTTGGAGCTAAACCTCAGCTTAGAGTGGAGGCGTGTAGCATCATGGAGATGTTTAGAACAGAGGCTCCAAGGCCCGCCTGTCGCTCAGATATGGCCAGGAATTTCTTGAGTTTCTATCACATATCAGAGAGGACGGTCAGCTCCAAGCTCTTTCAGATCTAATAGTCAATCACTTTTACCAAATCCAGGGGTCATGAGAATCCCTAATTTTGTTTTCCGGTGGGAGGTATTAATTAAATTGTTATCATCTGTTTTGTTTTGTTTTTTTTAACTAAGGTTCAACACTTCTTTGAAAGCTTTAGTTTAACTGATGTCATTTCAAGGTCCAATGACTTGACTTTTCTTTTCCTACATATTCCTGTTCTTTTCTGTCATTACTCTCTCATTCAGTCTACCCCACCCCCCGGTGTGGCCTTGTAGAGATATTCGGGACAAAAACGTATGTGGGTGACCTTACAAGTTGTATTTCAGAGGGTCCCTGGCTTAGCTGTTTCTTTAATTCAATTTTCATTATTTTCTATGCCTGCCTGAACCTACCCTGTTCTTCTATTTTGCTTTGTCTATATTTCTTTCATGCTGGGTATGTCTCTGTCTCTCTGTCTCTCTCTCTCTCTCTCTCTCTGTATGACTCAATGAGTGTTATTAAATTTGCTTATGAGAGTGTGGATAAAGGGTTATTTACGGGAGCATGGACACTTTCCCAATGACTATGCCACTGAAGAAAATGTCTCACCCCGCTGTAACAATTAACTATAACTCCTAGAGGGGTGGCTCACTTTTCCTGCTTGTCTACAGTTCTTCCTCCTTGAATCTTTTCTACTGTCCAAAATGAGATTTAATTCTCAACAAACCTAACAGAAAATGTTGTAAGTTGAAAATGCTAAGCACAGCTCAGCAGCACAGGACCAGTGCAGTAATGGCTCCCTTTGGGGTCATGGGACTGAATGGGAACTGTGAGCCCTGATGTTTCTCTGCACACTTGTGGATATTGTGCTATGTATAGCTCGCTTGGGAGAAGATTGGAATCCAAAATCTGAAGTGTGCTTTCTATTGAACGTGCATTGCTTTCATGCCATCTTAAAGATGAAAAACTTATGTCAGACCATTGGTAGTGGGAGCTGTTTGTTATTTCAAATATTCTCCTGCATTCTTCCTTTCCCTCTTCGTCCTTATATAACTGCATCGAGTATCACAAAAGGCGCTTAACCAAGTAGAACCAAGGAGGATGTTTGTGCTTGAAGAGAGCGCACCAGACTGCAGTGCCGAAAAGCAGGAAATTAGAAACTGGAGAGCTAATCTGAGATAGAGCGCCACAGCACTTCACTGAAAAGACTGTCCCAGAAAATGATGAAAACTGAATTAAAGAAACAGCTAAGCCAGGGACCCTCTGAAATCCAACTTGTAAGGTCACCCACATCCTTTTTTGTCCTGAATATCTCTACAGGGACAGAGGACAGAGGACCCTGAGGTAGTGCTGTGAGTTTCCTGTCACGCATCTCCCGAGGGCACACGCCTGTGTGTCTTGGTGAGGAGGATGGCAATTATGACAGCTTGACAGTGCTTCGCATTGACCGGTGCTTCTTTTCAGCCATCCCTGGATTCCATGAGAATCATGAGCTACTGATGTGTTCCTTGGAAGAGGCACAGTTTTAAACTATGCTAAACCAGTGCTGACTGGTGATCAGCTTGGGGGAAATCCTGTGTTGTAAGCCAGTCCAACTGAACGCCTCTTGATACTTCCAGAATTTCTGGGGGAATGGATGTCCTCCTTGTGTGGATGGTACGGTGTGCACATGTGAGGCTTATACTTGTCACTTTGCCTGTGCATGTGGTCTATATGGAAGAAGGTGGGGCAGATGGAGTTGGAACCCTTGATAGTACGTCTGCAGCCCACGCTGCCACAGGACTCTTTAAGATGGGAGCCAATTCATTGCGCTTACAATTTAAGCTGAGTGTAGTTGAGTTTTCTTTGATTCACAACTAAAAATTTCTGGATGCATGTACTTGTAGATCATGCTCTTTAGCTACCAAGGTACCCTCTTAGGGGATGACAGTTGAGACTAACATCAGCCCAGCATCTAAATCATGGAAGTCCATATCTTCAGATGCCCTCTTCTGAGTCTCCCTCATAAAGCCACTCTGAGTTGGGATGACACTCTTTCCAGTGAATTCCCACAGAGGCAGTGTTGGATGATAATTTATTGCCCTCTTCATAGCAATTCGTCACCCTCTGTATTTTCTTTTTAAAAACAAAACTTACATTTTAACTTTTTCTTTTTTTGGCCTTGTCAGGTGCATGACTCAGTTCTGGCTAGTTAGACTGAAACACCTTGGGGAGATAATTCAAGCTGGGCTGTTTCAGACCCCCACCCCCACCCCCGTCTCCTCCACCACCCCCACAACCATCCCCATCCATCTTGTGTTTGGTCACTGACATGATGCTTGAGGCTTTGCCAGCTGCTCTGTCATAGTATGAAGAACTGGGTAGCTTGCCAAAACAGCCATGAGGACAGATCAGAGAGCATGGACCTTGATGACACCACAGGGCAGCTAATAACACCAACAGCCAGCTTCCTCCAGAGTTCTGGCATGTGACAAAAATAACCCCTTTTGTTTAAGTCACAGCAAGTCAAGCTTTCTGATATCGACAGCACAGGCCTCTCCACTAACTCACACGTTACTATGAGAAAGTCAGCCAAGTTTTCTTCAGGATAGATGAATATATTCAAGTCAGACGACAGACTTTGTGAGGCTCCTGGTTCTCAGGTAAGTTTCCTTCTTATGTGTGTCCTGTCTTCCATGGGCTCTCAAATCAATTGGCCCTTAAACCAACAGCAGTATCTTTGGTCCACACCACATCCTTTGCTCTTAGGTGTGAATGATAATTACTAGACCAGCGCTCAAAGGGACTCATTAACAGGCATGCAGTTGGCTTTTCCTGGGACACAATCATATCATAATTGGATAAAGTTTGATTTAAGTCTCACCCTGGGCTTCGGCAAGATAGACCCTTGACTATTGGAGAAATTCTCTGAGATATTGAATTGCATTGGTCAGACTCTAGTCACTAGAGCTTTGAGGCAAGTTGGTAAGAGCAGAAACTGGCTTCTAGAACCAACCCATTTCCCAGGGGGTCGTGCCTCTGCTCCGCCATGGATTTAGATGAGTGCAGATTTAATCGACTCTGTGCTGGTTTTCTGAAAACTGCCCTGTACAGTCTGCTGGTGCTTTTTGTTCTCGTTGGCTTTTTGGGAAGGAGGATGGCTAAGAGCTCTGTCCGAGTCCCTTTTCATAGACGCCACGCCAGAGAGTCTGTTAGCGCCTTCCGTCAGGTTCCTTCTGCCTTCCGTCTGGCTGTTCTCTTATGTTCAAACATAGATTGGGGACAACGCTAATATTGGCAGCTGTGGTTAGGAGGGGATTGCCATGGCCTTCCAGTGCAGAAAAGTCACAATGTCCATTTTCTAAACAAGCATGCACAGAAATTTTCCACTTTGATCCAACCAGACTTCCGGAAGCAGTCACAAACAGCTAGCCCAAGAGTCCTTCTCTTTGGTTAACATCACTTTATTTATTTATTTATTTTGAGACAGGGTTTCTCTGTGTAGCTTTGGCGCCTACCCTGGAACAAGCTCGCTCTTGTAGACCAGGCTGGCCTCGGACTCACAGAGATCTGCCTGCCTCTGCCTCCCGAGTGCTGGGATTAAAGTTGTGCGTCACCACCGCCTGGCCCTCAACATCACTTTATTATAGACATCAAATGCCTCATTTTGCTGTAGATAAATGGAAATGTTTATGGGAGTGAAACTTCTTTGCCTCTATTTCTTTCTGGCAATCATCCTGTGGGAGGGTCAAAAGTCCCCGAACTGGGGTGATTAGCAGGCACCGCTGCTACCAGGAAGCATTGGGTTGTGCTATGTGAAGATTCTCAGTTTTGGACAGAAATAGCGCATGATTTGAACTCCTTTTTCATTATCATTGACTATCAAATAATAAGTGGTTCATCCCTTTTACAGTAAGTAGCATGATTCCAGAAGAGCAAGATATTGCCTCAACCCGAAGAATGACTTGGCGTAATTGGGTTGACAGAAAAGTCAAGATAATTATAAGATCTCTCACCATCAAGATTATCCTAACTGGGAGGAAGAAATACATATTTCCCCCTCTAGAACTATCTCAATCAGCCTGCTTGTTTTTCTTCCTTTTCTGTTCTTCCTATACCTACTCATTTATTTTCTCGTGTGCCCCCCAGTTGCACTCGTAAGTCTAATTTTAGTACCCAGTCACTCTTTAGTGCGGGTACTAGCATAGGCAGTCTGTGTTCAAGGCTTTTACTCTCCCGTGATATGTCATACTTAATTAACTGTCACCTTCACTATTAATATTAACTGAAATATTAATTTGATGAATCTTAATTTCTCTTAATCATAGCATCATTTTGATCCTTCATTGGATATCTCTTTAGAGTGACATTCAGTGCAGAGGAGAAATATTAATAGCATATTAAGGTGTTTAAAACATCTCTTTAATAATTGCATGTTTTCCTGGTAAGGGTATGTGTTCCTTGAATAGATGTAGGCACCCTGATTTCCTTGTTAGCAAATGGATGTTTTGTCTTGATCACCTTCTGACTCTATTTTACACCTTTAAATGAAAATACTTCCAAATTTAAGAAATGTTCCTCCAAAGATTAATTCTCTAGAGTCTGCTGCATTATTGGAGTGGCAAGGGCTTTGTACTATTAATGGAGGCATAGAAAATTTATATTTGAAGGTTTAGCCTGAGCCTTGGATAGAAGAATCTATGGAGAGCCAGCACCAGGAGGAAAGAGCCAAGCTGAAGGGCATCTGAAACAGGAAGGAAGGAAGAAAGGAAGGAAGGGAGGGAGGGAGGGAAGGAAGGAATGAAAAGAAGAAAGGAGGGGAGAAAGGAGGGAGGGAGGAAAAGAGAACTGGTCTATTTACTGACCATTCTAATGTTCCTCTCATTCATTAGAAATTTTTTCTCCCCCTTGTCCTGTACCCGCATCACAGATGCACTGAATCTGGGTGAAGATGCTCATCAGAGCACACTCCATCAATAACACATGGCTGGCACAGAGAGTATTTTTAGGAACAGGCCCATCTCTCAAGCCCAGTCACAGGCACAGCATCATTCCCAGGACCCTGGTTCTCATGAGTCTCCTCAAGCATCAGCTCCCTCACTGAAGGGAGAATGCCAGAAATTCTCCCTCCTTCCCTAGTTGCCTGAGCACTCCAAGGGGTATCCTGATCTTTACCCACTCCGGAACAACATGGCCCATGAAGCCCACTTACCTCCAGGTATACCACCCACGGCATCACCAGCGTGGCCACCAGCAGATCTGCGACAGCCAGGCTCACCACCAGATAGTTGGTGGTGGTCTGTAGGGCACGCTCCCTCAGCACAGCTGCGCACACCAGGGCGTTGCCGAAGATGATGGCTAGGATGAGCCCACAGTAGGACAGGGCGTAGTAGGCATGTGGGCGGGCCCGGCCGACCCCTGTGGAGTTCTCTACCCCACAGGTGGAGTTGATGTGGGTGCTTATCTGGCTCAGAGGTGCCATAGCCCAGATGGAGAAATGTGACTCCAGAATGTCCCTAGGAAAAAAACCAAAAACAATGCTGGTCAAATCAGTCTTTGAGGCTGGGATATGATATGTAGGTACAGTTTAAAATTTGAGTCTACAAATATTTATGAGACATTTTCTATACAGCAGCAGGTAGTGTGTAAGAACTAGAGATAGGAATAAAACATAGATAAGCAGTTTCTCCCTTATGAAGTGTCTACAGTGGGATAGAGTCATCAAGATAACTCCTGTTCAACGACGACATGCATTTTGGAGAAAAGTAAATCAGAAATGGGAGTTGGGGAGTGGTTGAGGATAGTGTGTGTGTGGGTGAGCATCTGAAAACAATTTCTAACTGATATCACTGGGAAGCCTTCATGGATATATTAGCAATTAAGTCAAAGGTGGGAGAGGCAAAGAACCAACTAACACAGATACCTGGTAGAGTGTGGTCCAGAGGAGCAGGGTGCCTCGAGGAGGCAGGGCGTGGGGTGAGCGGCAGGAAGGCCAGCACAGCTGGAGTCTAAGGAGGCAGCTGTGAAGTGGAGGGATGTCAGCTCTGAGGGCTTGTGTGGGTGACTGAAAGAATCATGCTTCACTCTGTGTGGGGTGCAGCTGTTGCTGTGGGAGAATTCTCCTGGTCATTTCCTAACTCTGGGACCACAGGCGTGCTATCCTCCCTGAGCTCCAGTTTTCTCCTCTATAAAACGGAGGAATGATAGAGCCCAAGATTTTTCCTAAGATTTTTACTCCAGGCATTGGTGGAAATAATTTTCAAGGTGGGGTGATAGCTCAGGGGCAGTGTACACACGACACGGCTCTGAGTTTGACTTCAGCCCCACAAAAAAGAACAGAACTGCTTTATTTGTTCCTGTTTTTTGAGGAAGGGATCTATCTGTAGGCTGAATGGCTTGGAACAGGATGTGGTCTAGGCCGGCTTCAAACTCAAGATGATCCTACTGTCTCAGACTCCCAAATGCTGAGATCACAGACATGAGTCACCATGACTGGCTTATAAAAGAACTGTTTTGTGGGTTAAGACTTTGGAAGCCATGCTCTATACTTCAAATACTGTGCAAGGACTGTGTTGGCTTTTTTTTTTTCTTATCAGCCTGTTCATCTTAGTTTCCTTTTCAAATTTTTAATAAAAACATATTTGTGTGTGTCTATGTCTGTGTGTATGTGTGTGTGTGTGTGTAGGTGAGTATAGTGTAGTGTATGTCTCTGTGTGTGTGATATTTGGACCTGTGTGTGTGTGAGTGCCTGCATCTACGTGTGTATGTGGAGGCCAGAGGATGATGCTGAACCTCCGTTTTGTCTTTCTTCACCTTATTCCTTTGAGACAGGGTTTCTCTCTCTCTGCTCCTGGAGCTAGGCATGGAGCCAGAAACTCAGAGATCCTTTTGTCTCTGCCCCTCACAGCACATATGGCCACATCCAGTGTTTTATGTGGGTGCTAGAATCTGAACTCAGGTCCTAATGCTTATACAGAAGGTTCTCTTCGCCACCAAGTCATCTCTCCACTTTCCTGGTTTTCTTCCTCCAATCCAATTTACCTCCCCCGTCTCTGTTAGCCTCTTATAACTTTCTTAAATAGCCCATTCTCTCTCATATTTTACATAGGGAGTAATGGGTTTTGGAGATTAGATTATAAAAGAAAATATTGAGTATTTGAGTTTAGTACAGTGGTTTTTTTTGTATTTATGGGAATTCCACATGTAGAATTTTATTTGAAAGTTCCTAATCTTAAAACACTAGTTGTCATTTGAAAATGTTTAATCTCTATAAAGTCCCCTAGTACTCACCAAAATCCATGGTTCAATAATGAGTGATTTCCAATCTCTTTTAACCCAGCTTGATGTCCTTGCTTTTTAAACAGGGAGATCAACTACAAAGACACGAGTAACATATCCTAAGTCCTATGCTTACTATGGTCTTCTAATTCTTTCAGTTTTGCCTTTTAGCATTTGGAAGCCATAGTGACTGTCTTATTACCATCCTGCTGGGGAAAATAAACCCTCAAATCATGCAGGGTTGAGCCAGTAGTTGTGCAAGCCTTTAATCCCAACACTTGGGAGGCAGAAGCAGGTGGATCTCTGTGAGTTCCAGAACAGCTTGGTCTATATATAGAGTTCCAGAACAGCTGGAGTTAAATAATGAGACTCTGCTTGAAAAAAGAAAATCAAGGAGGTTTGGGTTCAGAGTGGCAAAGACACCTGAGTCCATTAGCTTTACCCATGATACCGGTTTGTAGGGACCAGACATATAGAAAGGACTCTGGGCTCCAAAAGCCAGATTTCCATGTGTTCATGGACACAAAAGCCCTCACTCCTAAAGAAAAGGCCTGTGTGTAGAGGGTAACAGTGCTTCAGAGCCACATGCTAAAAAGACCTGAAGTCTGTGCCTGCTGTGGGACAATGGTCTTATACCCTGTAAAGATTTGTCACTTGTATTGGTTTAATAAAATGCGGATTGGCCAGTAGCCAGGCAGGAAGTATAGGTGGGGTGACCAGGTAGGAAATATAGGTGGGGCAACCAGACTAGGAGAATTCTGGGAAGAGGAAAGGCTCAGTCTGCAGTCGTTACCCAGACACAGGATGCGAGATGAGAATGCTTCACTGATAAAAGGTACTAAGCCACGTGGCTAACACAGACAAGAATTATGGATTAATTTAAGATGTAAGAGTTAATAAGAAGCCTGAGCTAATAGACCAACTAGTTTATAATTAATGTAGGCCTCTGTGTGTTTCTTTGGGACTGAACGGCTGCAGGATCAGGCAGGACAGAAACCACTGTCAACATGTGCCCAGGTAAAAGTGTTTCCTACTTCAGTCTCTATGGCCATGCTTGCCTTCTGTCACAGTCTGAATGTTTGCGTGCCCCCAAAATCTGTCTGTTGAAGTCTTAAATCCCCACATGGTGATGGTATTGAGAGGTGAGAGCTTAGTGGGAGTAGAAGCTGGTGGTGGTCAGGGTTTATTCTCAATCTTGTCACCCAGAGCTCTCCTAGAATTAAATGGTTGACTTAATCATGGCTATCGTTTTACACCTCGCTTTGAAACATTTCTGTCTGAAACAAGTATTAAAATGAACCAATGTCCAACTTGGAACTCATTCAGGAAATTACTTAAAAATGTTCTTTATCACAGCACATTGTTTGCAGTCAATATATTTTAACACATAATAATAATTCTTGGTAATAATTATAATTTCCTCATTAGTAGGAGAAGGGCAGCCGCTACCCTGGAGATAGCATGGCTGTTGCCAAGAGCTTTTGGAAAAACACAGCACTTTCTGATTGTTCAAGGATATTCCCCCTTGGAGGCAGGCTCAGGCCCACAATACCTTTCCTTTCACAGCTAGGCCACCTTCAAGGCAGGGGCCAGCATCTCCTCCCTTTCTGGAGTCTGTAGCTGCTTAATGAAACCCTAGCCTCATCTCACCTGTCAAGTAAGAAGGAAAGCATAAAGCCATGGGATTCTTGTCACCATGTTGCCAGGCTTTGTGCTCCGCCCAGAGGGCTGGCAGCTACTTAACAGAACGGGGAATGTCAGGGGCTCATTGTAAGATGGGCAGTGCTCACTTCCCCAAATCCGTTCTGGCCCTGACGTTGGAAGCACAGCTGCATGGGTTTCTGGCTTCTGCTTTCACATGGTATGGTTTCCTCTTTGCAGCAGGTGGGTAGACTGTGGTAGTTCCAGAATTCTGGGTGTGAGAGATAAAAGGATTCAGAGGTGATGGAGATATGCCGCAGTGCTCCCTGCCTTTCGGCTAATTATTTCCTCCTTGAATTTTTTCTTCTTAAATGAGTTTTTTTTTTCATAACTCTGAGCTGGGTTGTTTTTCTCCCTCTTTAGCCTTCTGATAGATGTGCTAACGGATAGTGAACTAGTCTCAGGATGAAACTGGGAGTCTGAAGAATTTATTAACTTAATAATCACTCTCCAAATAATTCATAATGATAGGCCAGTTGTTTCATCTTCAGACAGAGGATAAATCATGCCCACTTCATAGGGTTATTGTGAAGACCAAATGCAATTATATGCTTAAAGCCACCACACTATGAACAACTGGGCCAATAATTCTTTGTTTTGCAGGACGTCTTATGCATTGTTGATGTTTAACAGTGTCCCTGCTCTAGCTTCTAGTTGTAATAACCAAAACCTAGGCGCTGCTCAATCTCATGTGGGGGAGGGGGCAAAATTTCTCTCCCACTGGAGAAGCATTGCTCCAGCGTAACACCTAGTTTGGCTTTTATTGTTAATGGGAAGGTGTGAGAAGGCAAAGGAGAGAAGTCAGTTACAACTGCCAATCATCTGATGGATTTGGTGATTAGGAGGCTACTGGTAACAGAGAATGTTAAGAGTGTGTATGTAAGGTGAGAAAGTAAAGAAGAGAGGCTAAGGAGTTGGCTCACTTGGGAAGAGCATTTGCTGGGCAAGCTTGAGGATCTCAGTCCGAATCTCTAATACCCAGGTAAAAAGCTGTGCATCACTGGATGAAGTCATATGTATGACTGGATAAGGCAGAAGGCTAGGGTTTGGTAGCTGTCAGCCTATGTGGCTCCAGATTCATTGAGAGACTCAAGGGAATAAGGCAGAGTGTGACAAACTAGGACATCTGATGTCTTCTAATTTCTGTACCACATGGCACACATGTGTGCTCATATATTGTAGATACCATGGGGCAGGGTGGGGTGGTCAAAGGCTAGAAGAATACTGCTAGCTCCGATCTCTTAAGACATACTACATACAACATTGCTTACAAATTTTAAGAAGATTAAATTTCATATAAAGTACTGATTCATTCTGGTCTTTTTGGTGTGTCCTAGCCTTTTTAGGATGCCTGTGTGATATAGTTTAAAAGCCAGAAAGACAGAATGGACAAGCTCTCATTATTCGGGACACATCCTGCTTTGCTAATATTCGGCTCCTCGGGACATCTGGACATTCAGTCCATAGAGTGTCACTAAGAGAACTATTCAACACGAGCAGTGTGAGGACAATAGTAGACATGCTGAAGTGGATGAAGGAAAGACCACGAGGCCTCAACCCTACATAAAGAGCTACAGGCCACTAAGAAATGCTGAGAGATGGAGAAATAGTCTTCCCCGGGGAAGAAAGAGCACACCGATTGCTCCAATACCAAACGGTCAGCCCTGAAATCGCACATGCAGGAGACATGATACAGACTGAGCAGGTCATGTAGAGAAGTGTAGATGTAAATACATTTACATGGATGTATATAACAATAATCAGGGAAAAGAGAGGCTGTGAATTTTGGAGAGAGAAAGAGAAGTGGGAGGGGCCAGAGGGAGTAAAGGGTAGTGGGAAATGATGCATTTATATTATAATCTCAAAAATAAAAGAAATGCTTTAAAAAAGGACCTACATGATTTAACTATTTGTTCCTTGTCCTTAAAGACATCGAAGCAATAAAACCACAAACATAATAAAACCCAGACCCCTTGAGTATTTAGCCTCCTTCCAAACTCCAGCACTTCTGGGGTATTTCTTGTGCCAGGCAGACACTAATACTTCCCAGGTGACATCTGTTACTGTTTACAGTGTCTCTCCAGGAAAGACATGGACCTCTTCCTTTGAAGTATTGAAACAGGGACACAGAGAGGGTCAGCAACTTTCTCAAGCTCATACAACGCGACTCTCTGTCTGGTCTCCACAGAATGAGTCTCTCCTCTGTCACATCCCCTCTGGTGTGACACTCTCTCACCACACACCCATGGCGATGGGGTGAAATGACCATGGAGCAAAACCTTCGGAACCCACACACCCAGGAAAGGCCAGAAGGCTATACACACAGAAGAGGGTCACCCCTCCCGAACCAGGAGAAATGAGTTCTTGTTTGTGTTCCTTCTCCTGCAAACAATTGCACAGTGTATGGTGTGCAGCAACCTTTGACAGGGCTTCTCAAGTTGAAAACTCAAAACTATGTCTATATGATACAAATTGATGTTCTGAGTCATTCCTAGGTTGAGGTGGGGTTTCTCCAAGCCAGAATGAACTAGAGGTTTCCATGACATATTTTCCTTCATGGCCCAGGTCCCTGACCTCTATCATCTTTTTACTAACAAACACATTGATCTCCAGTGTCCAGTTTTTCCAGTCTTTGCTTCAACTCAGAGTTTCCAATTGCCTGCTAAAATGAATAATTCTAATAGCTAACATTCATAAGCTTTATCATACTGAAGTTCCCTGACAGTATGAAGAATAAAGTAAGTGTTATTCTCATCCCCATTCTAGAAGATGAAGAGAATGGCTCACATAAAGATTCATTTCTAGCTGAGACCTAAACCAGTGAATGGTGGAGTTGATTTAACCCAAGACCAGTTGGAGTCCAGAACTTCTGAAGTCCTCCACGATGGAGGTGGAGCAGACAAACCTGGAGTGGGAAATAATGTGAAGATCTTGCTTGTTCAGAGGAGCTTCTGCACACCTCGTTACTCAGCTTTTCAAAGTCAGTGCAGGTGTGCACTGCTCACAGAGCCAGTAGGAGGTATATTGTCATCATTATTAGAGATAGTCTTTAGCATTTCTATGGTGCTTTATTCTTGCAAATTGCTGTCTAATTCATTTTGTAATGAAAATTCACAAGTGCCTTGAAGTATATAGCATATTTATAGGTTTGGATATATTTACACTGTTGGTACATATGCAGAGGACAAGCCATGGTTGGTTTTACTGAGATCCATCAGCTAGCATAATACAGTTCTTTTTTTTTTTTCTCATTGAACCTGACCAATAAAGCATGCTTACTTTCCTTGACAATCTTCCAAAACAGATCATGTTGGCATCCTAACCAGAGATAAAATGGGGAACTACAGTAGACCAAGTAGCTAATAAGTGAGTATTAATTGATAGTAAACTTCAGTGCATTAGAAATTAAATCTAATACTGGGTAGATTCTGGGTGATATTTGACATATTGATTATTCAATTATAAGGAGCCTTATGCTAGGATATTATCAGTGTTTTCTTTACTCGGCACCCTTGCCCATCATTAGCCATGCAGATCCTTGAAAACATTCAAGTATGCATAAACAAGTGTCTGAGCAGGAAAAGCTCACACTGCCTGTCCTTCTTCTGAGCTCTGCGAGGTCCCAAGGCCAGATCAAACAGCTGTCTCGCATACTTGTCCAAGGGCAGACAGTTTGCTGACCTTGTAGTGTCAGTAAACAAAGGGCTTAACCTGCAAAGTGCAAACAGGCATGCGGAGCCTGTTTAGAATCCGAGTTCCACTTTGCTATTGCTACATTATTGTTTGTGCACGCGTTGATATGGCATTAGATTAAACTAGATGCAGGAAGTGGCATGAGTGCCTAATTACATGAACTCTGTGGACCCAAAAAGCCACGGTAAGTAATGGAAGTCCCACAGCTGCACCACAAGCCCTCAAAATCATACACCATCATTGACACAAACACACAGTCTTGCTTTCAAGCACTACATATCTGTTGGGATAATTGCATTCTGACTTGGAAGCAGCTTGACTTTAAATAGATTGAAAACAGTGTCTCTCTAAACCCTGGGCCCTGCATTCAGGGTGCTGAGTTGGTGAGTTTAAAATACCAGACTCTGACAATTAAGTAAAACCCTTAAGAGGAAGACAGTCAACTTCCCTGCAACTCCCAGGAATAATGATAGGTTTTTGTTTTCTGTCTTTTATGTATGCCTTGATATAGATTCTAGAACCCATCAGGACACAGTTGGGGTGGGGGTGGGGTAAAAAAAAAAGCTCCAACCACTTAATGAAATGAACACAGCTTCCTCGGGGTTTCATGTTTAAAACCTAGAGTAGTTCGGAGGTTTAATGCATATTCTTAGAGAACCAAAGAATTCCAAGCTAATAAAATAATTTTTCCACTAAATTAGAAATGAAAAGAAAAATTCACTTACCCTGAAATTTTCTTCTGGTGTCTGGAGACTGTGGAGTTTAGCACCTCAGTTCCTGAAGCCATTTACTGAAGGCAGACACACTGAAGCAAAACAAACTTTGCCTTCCCCGGGACACAGAAACTATGGAATCGTTTCCATACAGAAAGAAAATCACCTGGTTTTGCCTCTGAGGTGGAAATTACTTGTGAACTACTCTTGCAGCTTTCCTATCAGATCTCACGGCACGTTTCATAGCTGCTTTCCCAAGGCACCAGTGTTCCCTAGAGGATCTGGGAGCGACCCCACTGAACGTTGTTTGGGTTAGCAGCTCAGAGCTCTGTCCTTGGTGCTGAGAGCCGCAAGCTGGATTTCTCTCCTGCTTGCCTCTCTTCCCTCCGTGGCTCTACCTGCTTCAGTACTGTACTTTTTAGTACGCGTGGATTTTTCCCTCAGTGCTCTTTTTAATCCCAGCGTTACCACTCCCTTTACCTTTATGTTTGATTTCTCTTGACTAACGCTCACCGTCCCCGCTTTAATTGTCTTTCCAGCTTTGGGTGGGAGTGAAGGTATGGTTCAGACGGAGCAGATCAACAAATGGAGACCACAAGCAGTTAATGGAAATCAGTACAATTTAACACACAATTGGCAGAATCATTAAATCTGGAGGTGTGTGCCGGTCTGGGTACAGAAGGTTAAAGGAAATATACTGCAGTAGAAGCAACACTGAGGCATGGCTATAGCTCACAATGAAGAAGAAACCCACTAATATTATGAGCGATATTAAATGTTTATTTAGCAGGGTTTCTTGTTTCCATAGAAGTTTACAAACACTTGTCAATTTCTGCTTGTCCATGGCATATGTTTTTTTTTCTTCCTATTTTCTTACCATTAAAATTTAAACTCTAGATTTACGAGCTAATTGAGATACAATTAAGGTCAGTCAGTGGACATCAGTACCAGACCTTAGACAATCTTCTTTCATGTTCACCTGTTCAAGTAACACTTTGCCATGGAAGCCTAACTGCTTCCTATTCTCTTATTTCCGGTCTCTTCTACCTTTAGACAGGGCTGGGATTCTTTTATTAGTTTCTCTGCCACTGTGCTTCGGAATCTGCACTGAGTGCCTACTATCAAATGAGTCCCCATTGGATATGATGGAGACTTCTACTGGTTGAGAGAGATGGAGCCACAGCAAATCTAAACAGCATTAATTGCAGTAACCATTATTTATTGAGCATGTACTATTAACTGGTCATTTTAATTCATTGCTTCTTGTAATCATTTCAGCAACCTTACATAGTAGACATTACTTTTTCCTTCCTTACTATGACTGAAAAAATTGAGGCACCCAAAAATTAAAATGGTTGATGAAGGTCACTCAGCTAACAAATAGAGCTGGGATCTGGATTTAGACATCTTAATTCTCTAAACTACTATGGTATAAATTTTCTTCAAATGTAAAATTTAGTTTTCTGAGGTGAGTGACAATATTTCAGGGAAAAAAGTAGCTATAATGCCTGTAATAATGACTGTGCTGTTTTGAAAGAGAAACGTCCCCCATAGGCTTGGATATTTGAACACTTGGGCTCCAGTTGGTGGTGATGTTTGGGGGAGGCTAAGAAGGTATGGCCTTGATGGAGGAGCTATGTTCCTGGAGATGGGCTTTGAGAGTTCGTGTCTGACTTGCAGATTCACTTGCTGTACTGGATAGTTTTATGTCAGCTTGGCACAAGCTATAGTCATCAGACAGGAGGGAACCTCAGTAAAGAAAATGCCTCCATATGACTGATCGGTAGGCAAGTCTGCAGAGCTTTCTCTTAATTAGTGATTGATATGGTAGAGCCCAGTCCATTGTGGGTGGTGCTATCCCTGGGATGGTGGTTCTGGGTTTTATAAGAAATCAGACTGAGCAAGCTGCCGTGTCTGACTTCCTAGAGGAGTAAGCCAAATGAACTCTTTCCTCCCAACTTGCTTTTGGTCATGGTGTTTCATCATAGCAATAGTAACCCTAACTAAGACAAAAGGCTAACTAGTGGCATTCTCAGAAAAAGCTATCTTTCTCTCAGTGGCAACAACATATACTATTTGCTGAGTAAATATGTTTGTAAAATTGCTGTCTGGAGCCACCAGGGCTCCCAGTCTACTTTCTGCTTGTGGTTGATATGTAATCCCTCAGCTTCCTTCTCCTGCTGCTAGGCCCGCCTCTTGTCTTGCTGCTATTCTTCTCTGCCACACTGGACTCTTACATCTTTGGGGCCCTAAATAAACTCTCTCATAAGTAGCTTTTGGTTGTGCTGTTTTATCAGACTGACAGAAAAGTAGCAAACACAATATTGACAATAGGATCTTTGAATGGTGGCTTATACAGAAAACATTGTCTAAGCGATGTTCTTGTCCACATCCTCCACACAACACTTACTTTTGCAGATTCTGCTATAAACTGTAACATGAGGGCCTGGTTGGTTTCTGTCCTCCCACCAGGTCCCACAGTTATTAGGTCCCAAAGAAAAATCACGCAGAGAGTCTGCATTCGGTTATAAACTGATTGGCCCATTAGCTCAGGCTAAGTATTAGTTCTTGTAGCTTATATTAACCCATTATCCTTATCTATGTTAGCCACATGGCTCAGTACCTTTCTCAGCAGGGGCGGTCACATCCTGCTTCTTCGGTGGTCTGGGCAGGAGTGCAGAGAGAGCTTCCTGCTTCCCAGAATTCTCCTATTCTTATTGCTCCGCCTCTACTTCCTGTCTGGTTGTTCCACCTATACATCCTGGCTAATGGTCAATCAGCATTTATTTAAATCATGATTGACAGAATACAGACAATTCTCCCGCACCAATAAACTAATTGGAGTATTAAAGCCCTGACCTTGGAATGTGGCTGGATTTGAACATAAGATTTTTCAAATTATTTACTAAGTTAAAATTAGGTCTTCAGTGTAAGTTCTATCCCAGTAGGACTGGTGTCCTCAAGAGAAGAGGAAGAGACAGCAAGAGTGAAGAGAAGAAAGACTGAATGAGACACAGGTATGGCAACTGTCTGGAAGCCAAGGAAAAGAGCCTCAGGAGGACCCAACCCTGATGGCATGCTGATTTGGACTTTCAAGCCTCCAAACAGTCAGAAAATAAATGGCTCTTGTCTAAGCCATCGGGTCTGTGGGATTTTGCTGTAGTGACTGCAGCAAACATACAAGAGGCTCTGTAGAGAGAGCTGCTGCTGTTTGCAAGGCTGAAGTAACATGCTTAGATTGTGACTGCCCTGAGACTGTGACTCTCAACTGCAGGGTGGACCTTCAGCCTCTCCTACCAGGAGGCCAGGGACAGGCCTAGGTTGGCCTGTCTGATGCGTGAAGCCAGGGTTTAACAGGGTTGTGCACAAGCAGAGTAAAGCAGAGATATTTTAAGAATTCAGCATCTCATATTGTTCTTTTGATTCATTGTAGGTTTGCCTTCCAGTATCCTGCATTTATGGTTTGGATGTGAACTTTCCCCATAGGCCCATGTGTTTCTACACTGGTCCCAGCTTGTGGCATTATTTTGGGAGACTATGAGACTTTTAGAGGTATGACCTTGTTAGAAGAAATAAGTTGGTAGGGGTGGTGGGTTGGTAGGGGCTGTGGGTTGGTAGGGGTGGTGGGTTGGTAGGGGCTGTGGGTTGGTAGGGGCGGTGGGTTATGAGTTCTTGCTTATCCCTGGTTCTGTGCAGAATCCTCTCTCCTTCCTGGCTGCTGACAGGCTGTAGCCAGCTGATTCTGGATCCTGCTGCTCCAGCCCATGGCAGCTCCCCGCATCATGTCTAACCAGAATAATGAACTGTGTTCCCTGAACCATGAGCCCAAGTGAGTCTTTTCTCCCTTATTTAATTCAGGTAATCCTGTCTCAGCAGCAAGACAAGTAAGTCAGGCCTGGCAGCTCACATCTATAGTGTTAACCTCAGGAAGCTGAGGTAGGAGGATTGCCTGAGTTTGAGGCCAGCCTGGGCTACATAATGACTTCCAGGACAGTCAAGCCTAGAGAAACCCTGCCTCCCCCAAAGGTCACTAAGCCACCTGTGCTTATTTTTGACATTTGTACATATTCTGCCTAATGATGGTGTTGCCCCAATGATGTATGAACGTAGAAGGAAAGGCCCCACTTTGAGACCTTCACTGAGAACACAGAATATCCTCACTAGAAGGGAATTTTCTTTGCATGTTCACAGTGACTCTCTTCGGTAAGTTGAACGGAAGATAAAATGGAATAAAAATTCTCATTATAGTTCTATACAGATGCACAAGGCAGGGAAATTCCCTGACGTGCCCAAGGCAGGCAGCTCTGTCTCAAGCCAGGTGACTCTCAATAGCAGACCTTGGGGAATGGGAATGATTGGTTCAGGAATTTTTAGGGGGAAGGAAATGAATAAGGTAGTTCTTTCTCTCAGGTCTTCAGCAGAGGTGAAGATAAAACAATTGTCTGTCTTTACCAACTGGGTACTTCTTATTCACCTCACTGCATTGAACAGGTTTCTTTTTCTTTACTTTCTTTTTTTTTTTAAATAAATAAAACTCTTATTCATGATTGGCATTGAAGGTTTTGAGATCTTCTTTCTTGGGAAGAACTCCAGAACGCCCACAGAACAGATATGCCTGGGCAGAAATCAGGGAAAACTAAGCTCATTTCTCTTATCTTTCTTCCAGGAAACATTCAAAATAGCATGACTACAACATTCTCCTGAACCAGTGAATGGGCATTTTGTCATTACCTTTGGAAGTCGAGAGGTCAAAAGCAGAGTGAGGACACAGGGTGCTTCTGCTAAATGGGCACAAGCAGTGGTGGGGTTTCAAAGGAAAGAGGGGAAGGCTTAGGATGAAATACCCTTTTAGGTCTTTGAAATGCTACTGCAGGGTCACAATCCAGCAGAACTGCCCTGAGCACCAACCATTGAGTTCCACGTGACATTTCCATGGTTTTTAAACATCGGCAGAATGTATTAGAGAGGTAACTCACCAGGACACCGGAGAGACCAACTGAAGCAGGGTCAGTGTGAGGATCCTACATGAACACAGGGCACCATCTATCTATATCTCATTATGAGCAACATTTCTCAGTGAACCTGATTTGATCAGCACGATGACTTTAAGCAGAGGAGCGCAGACCTAGTCTGAGGACTACCTCTTTGTTTTGCTGTGAAATCAACAGAGGATCCTATATTGTTTGATTTGATTTGCTTTGCTTTGCTGAGACACAGTCTGGCCAAAAAGTACTCCAACCTATTCCTCCCACATCCTGTGATTGTACAGGCATGTGCTACCATGCCTGGCTTCAGAAGTTTAAAGAAGACAAATTATCCAAAGTAGGTAGTGATCCAGGCATTACAATTACTTCCCCGCAACTTTAGATCCCCTATCCTCTACAATGAGGCCTTGAGATAGGAACTGTGATGGTCTGAAAGGAAATGGTCCCCATAGGGAGTGGCGTTATTAAGAGGTGTGGTCTTGTTGGAGGAAGTGTGTCACTGTGGAGGCTGGCTTTAAGGTTTCCTTTGCTCAAGCTATGTTCCCTGTGATACACAGCTTCTTCTGCTGCTTGCAGATCATAATGTAGAACTCTCAGGTCCTTCTCCAGCACTATGTCTGCCTCCACTGCCACCTACCATGATGATAATGGACTAATGTTGCAGGGAGGCCTCTTGTTCTTCCCTGCCGCCCAGCTAGCTTAGACCCAAAATAGTCACACAGAAACTGTATTAATTAAATTGCTGCTTGGCCCATTAGCTCTAGCTTCTAATTGGCTAACCCTTACATCTTAATTTAACCCATCTCCATTAATCTGTGCATCACCAAAAGGTCGTGGCCTACCAGCAAAGTTTCAGCACATGTATCTCCAGCGGCAGCTCCATGGCATCTCTCTGACTCCGCCTTCCCTCTCCTAACATTCAGTCCAGTTTTCCCTGCCTACCTAAGCTCTGCCTTATCAACAGGCCAAGGCAACTTCTTTATTCATTAACCAATAAAAGCAATACATAGACAGAAAGACCTCCCACACCATTTCCCTTTTCCTGTTTAAATAAAAAAGGAAGGTTTGAACTTTAACATAGTAAAATTACATATAACAAAAGAGGTATCAAGCAAGAATTACAGTTACAATATTTATATCTACTTTATCTTTTATTATAACTAAGGAAAACTATAACTATAACTATAAATTCTTCAACTATATCAAAGACTCCAGAAGGAGATAATATTACCTAATTAAACAGGAAGTACATTGTAAGCAACTTCCAAAACTCTAGAATTGACAGAGACATCTCACTGCCTGGATAGTCACCCAAAGTTCTTCTGTACCATTGGGTCATCCATCTTCAGCCTACAGGCCCATAGTATCCAGCAGACTTTTCCATGAAGCAGGAAATTTTAAAGACAGTTCTGCCTATATTGGCAGTTTGTCAGTCACTTTCTTCTGTGTCCTGCAGAGTGTCTAGCAGACTCTTTCATGAAGCAGAAACCCCAAAGGATCATCTCAGTTTTAGGCAAGTTTAGCAGTCATTTTTCTGCGGGTCCTGCATGTCAAGTTGACTCACTACAGTAAGGAACACCAGCATGGTCAGGAGGAAAAGACAAAGGTGGTTGAAGGAGTCATCAAAGAGCCCTTGAAGGATGAAGTCATCCAGAGCAGTCTGGTTCCACCTCCACATGCTCCGCTCCTCAACTTTGGCAAGGTTCCAGATGGCAGCTCGCGTCTTTCCCCTCTGGCAGCTACATGGCATCTCTCTGACTCCGCCTTTCTTCTCCCAGCATTCAGTCCAGTTTTCCCCATCTATCTAAGTTCTGCCCTATCAACAGGCCAAGGCAGTTTCTTTATTCATTAACCAATAAAAGCAAAACATAGCCAGAAGAACCTCCCACACCAGGCTAAACCTCTGAACTGTGAGCCAGCCCCACTGTGAGAAAGATTATTCTCTATATTCTTTCCTACTTCTAGAGCATGGCAGGAGTGTTGTTGTATGATATCCTAGGCCAGGTCGTAAAAACATCATGCTATTGTTTTCTTACTCAACCACTATGACACAAGAAAGCCTAAGCAACTTTGGAAGGCTGTGTGGAGAGGACCCATAGCCTGGCTGAGCTCATCGCTAAAATCCAAAAATATGAACAAAGTGTTTTTTAAAGTGGCTATTTTGTCTTCCGGTTGAACTGTGGCAAACTGGTGCTGTGCAGAACAGACACATGGTAACTCTGTAAAACTTTGTCCAAATTTCAAGTTAATGAGCAAAATAATTATTTGATATTGTTTTAGGAAAACAATTTTGTTATGTGGGGATAGTTTGCAGGTAACTTGAGACCCACTGTTTATAGAACTTGTGGCGTTCAGCACTCAGAACACATTTTATGCTCTGCTGCATCTTGTCTTATTTTGAGGCAACCGCCAGCTCCCTATTTGGGGTGTATGGCGTATTTCAGATGCTGACAGTATGACCTTCATAGATTTTATGAATTCCTGTTATTCAAAATATGGGCCATGAGCCAGGACCAACAAGATCAACTTCACTCTGTAAGTTGTTAGTAGTAGGGAATATTGATCTCTCCTCCAAACTTCCTGAATGCAGAGTTTGTATTCTAACAGTTGTGTGAAGAGCAAGCCCGTGAAACAGATCTATCTGTAGGCATTGGACATAATCTTCTTTTATTTAAAGTATTTTTTATTGCACTACTATATACATAACATAAAATTCATCATCTTAATCATTTTAAATGCATGGCTTGATGGTATTAAATAAATTTATAATGCATAAATATCATTACTTCTCGTGCTGTAAACCCAAAGTTATATGCATTAAATAAAAATTACCCATTTCCTAGAGTTGATATTTTCAATAAAAATAGATTTTTTTCTCAACTTTAAAATAGTTCTATACTTTATTTATATGTGATTGGATGTTTGATATGTGATTTGGTTTAGTTTGTTCTTTTAAATTTTCCTCAGGTGGGGCTATGGAGATGGTTCAGTGGTTAAGAGTACTTCTTGTTCTTGAGAGGATTTGGGGTTTGAGTCTCACTCAGCACCAGTCATGCCTCATGGCCAGCTGTATCTCCAGCTTCAGGGGATCCAGAACCCTCTCCTGACCTTGGAGGATGCTAGATACACGTGTGCTTCATATACACACATGCAGGCAAAACATTCATATACATAAAGTAAAATCAATCTAATTTTTATAAATTCCTTACATTGTAAAGTGAGCTTATTGATTTGGAACCTTTCTAGTTTTTTTAATGGAAGTGTTTATAACTATAATTTTCTCTCTTAGCATGGTTCCCACTGTTTCCCATAAATTAGTTATATTGTTTTTCCATTTTCATTTGCCTTGAAAGATTTTCCAATTTCCCTTGTGATTTTTTTCATTTGTCAGCTAAGGGTAATATATATATACATACATACATACATATATATGGAAAACTGTTTCTGTCTGCTGAAAGTAACCAGCTCATTATGATAAATCCTATACTTGGGTTCTACTTGGTTAGTCTATCTACTCCTAAGGGTGGGATCTTGAAGTCTCCAAGTAAAGTGTACAACCGTCAATGTCTTTTTTCAAATCTTTCAGCTTTTACTTCATGTATTTTGATGATCAAAGAGACAATAGGGTTTATGAGTATTTATAATTTTTACATTTTTCTTTTATTAACATAAAATGTCCTTTGTCTCTTGTAAACAGTTCTAAAGTTTGTTTTGTCTGGTATTCCTGCAGTTAGTCTTGTTTTCTTTGGTCTGTTATTTCTATGATATATTGCTCCATCCTTTCCCTTTAACCTCTTTGTTTCTCTGGGTCTAAAATGAGTCTTTTGTAGATGGTACATAGCTAGATTCTTCTTTAAACCAGCCCTGTTAATCACTATCTTATGATTGAATCATTTAATCTATTTGCATTTAAAGTAATTACTGATAAGGAAAGACTTACTTCTGTCATTTTTGCTATGTGCTTTCTATCTTTAAAAGCCATGGCTTTTTAATCCCTGGTTTATACATGACTATCTACTTTGGTGTTCAGTTGATTTATATAGTGAAATGTTTAAACTTTTTCTCGTTTCCTTTTGTGTATATCTTCAGCTATTTTCTTTGCAGTTACCATGGGAATTACATTTAACATCCTCAAATTACATAACTCTAATTTCAGTGCTCAGCAGTCTAACTCGAATGACATATAAACACTTTCCTCCTTTATAGCTCCGACCCTCTCCCTTCCAGTTGTTGACATTATCAAATTATATTTTTACATGTATGCCCCAAAACATAAATGAATCGTCTTTTAAATTATGTAGAAAACCAAATGTGGAGTTCTAAAGCCATAGTAATGCTCCTGGTTAGGCTAATGATTGTTGTTAGAAAATTATAAGCCTTTTCTAAATCATAGAAACAAAAAGATATAATAATTTATTTCACTGAGACAAGCTCTTATAATTGCCCTTAAAGCTACATTAACTAAGGTTTTTTATTTCTGTATACAACTTCAGGGTACTGTCTGGAGCCTGTTCAGTTTACCGTGTGGGACATCAGTGTCAGTAATTGCTTGCACGGCAAGTCTAAAACTCCTTCAACTTTTGTTTATCTTTCAATGTCTTAGTTTCATCTTCACTTTTGAGGGACAGTTTTAGCAGAAATAGGGTTCTTGACTGATAACTCTCTCCTTTTTGGTACTGTGAATGTATTGGCCCATTGTCTTTCCTCTCCAAAGCTTCTGGTGAGAAGTTTGCTCTTAATCGTATGGAGGATCCCTTGTCTGCGCCAAGTCACTTGCTGTTTCCGGGACTCTCTCTTTGTCTTTGAAAGTTGATTGCAGATGGTGACTAGAGGGCCTGGTGGCCTTCTTTTCAACAAAAGAAGATCCAAATAGAAATAAAACAACTACTTTTTCACTCGAGTGTTTGGGGCTCTGAGCTGGACATAGTAGTGAGGACATAGTAGAAGTGGGTAGCTCAGGACTCCTGGTGGCCTTGTCAAGAAGGGAGTTGTTTATACAGTATAAACTGCCTCACCTTTCTAATTGATACCAACACTAAATCGAGAACGACTTTGCACACCAGAAAAAGCATATGTAAGAAGTCACATGCACATAACGTATTGCTTTTGGTGAAGTCAGTGACTCTCTCAGTCCTCAAACATGGTATGGGGAGCGATGGCACACGAGAAAGGAGCCAAGTCTATGCTGTACCTTCTAGCTGGATTCCTACCTCCCAACACTGTCCTGAGATAAAATCTACCTGGCAGAGATTCTGTGTGCTAGAGGGCAATTGTCCCCAGGAGCTCTGTGGACCAGACGGGTGACATGTACTCCCA
>PVIU01015488.1:46874-48185 GCA_004026605.1 Ondatra zibethicus
TTCACAGTGTCCAAGATTTAGAATCAACCATGTTGTCCATTGGCAAAAACATGAATGGAAAATGTAGTATATATTTAGGGTTGGCAAAGACTTGGCTCTAGAGGGGATCCCAGGTGTCCATGGGGATGTCCCCAGCTAGGTCCTTGGGCAGCAGAGGAGAGGGGTCCTGAACTGGCCTTGCCCCATAATCACACTGATGATTATCTCGAATATCACCATAGAACCTTCGTCCGGCGATGGATGGAGCTAGAGACAGAGCACTGGACTGAGCTCCCAAGGTCCAGTTGAAGAGCAGAAGGAGGGAGATGAGCAAGGAAGTCAGGACCGCGAGGGGTTGGTCCACCCACTGAGACAGTGTGCCTGATCTAATGGGAACTCACCAAATCCAGCTGGACTGGGACTGAACGGACTCTCTGAATGTGGCTGACAATGGCGGCTGACTGAGAAGCCATTGATAAAGGCACTGGGACTTGTTTCTACTGCATGTACTGGCTTTTTGGGACCCTAGTCTATTTGGATGCACAGCTTCCTAGGCCTGGATGGAGGGAGGAGGGCCTTGGACTTCCCACAGGGCAGGGTACCCTGTCCTATCTTAAGGCTGGAGTTGGAGGGAGGAAGGTGAGTGGGGGAGTGGGAGGGGAATGGGAGGAGGGGAGGAAGTGGAAATTTTTGAATGGAAAAAAAATAGGAATAAAGCCTAATAGTTGAACAACAAAAAAAAAGAAAATGTAGTATATAGACCCAATGAACTACTAGCAATTAAAAAGTACAAATCCCATTACTTATGGCAGAATGAATATGGCCAAACTGAAGACTTTCTGTTAAGTGAATAAGGAGGGGACAGAAAAGCAAACACTGATAATTCTCACTCATACGGGGAGATCTTAAGAAGTTGATCTCAAAGATGAGAGTAGAATAGTGACCACTATAAGCTAGGAAAAACTGAGAGAGTTTGGACAACAGGTACCCAGATAAGGAAATACAGCTAGATGAGGTGAAAAGTTCTAGTGTTCTATAGCACAGTAAGACAGTGGTGGTTGTCAACACTCTATTTTATAAAGAACTAAAACAGAAGAGTTTGAAGACTCCAAACTCTAAGAAATGATAAATGCACAAAGAGCTAGAAATGCTAATTATAGTATAACAGATCACCACACTATATCCCACAGATCTTATAATTATGTGTCAACTGAAAGGGGAAAATAATAAATTCATATTTTTTTCTTAGAAAAAGATAAGCATTAGGCTAGGTGGGGTGGTGCCTGCTTGCAATCCTAGCACTCAAAAGGTGAGAGAATCACCAGTAAGTTC
>PVIU01015489.1:0-48198 GCA_004026605.1 Ondatra zibethicus
AGGCACCAAAGCTTTTAAACTGTGAACATAAATGAAAAGTAAGGTAAGGTAATCTTTGTATTTTCTATGCATTCCATCTAAATAAAGAATTCATATTTACAACTCAAAATTAAAACCATGTTTGTGGATTTCTACTTTCCTATATCTTTGCACCAACAACATGAGGTTGTGATAAAGAATCCTTGAACTTCAAAACCAGATTTAGGGCCTACAAAGTGGGTCAGCAGGTTGTGACCAAGCCTGATGACATAGTTTGATTCCCAGGATGTTCTATGGTATGCACATGCAGGCACACACATACACACACACACTGCTTTTTGTTTGTTTAAAATAGATTTATAGGTGAAAACAGGTAAACCCCAGCCAAAAGATCCCTGCTTCCTCCCTCACTCCCTCCCTTTGTCCTTCCTTCCTTCCTTTCTCCCTCCCTCCCTTCGTCCTTCCTTCCTTCTTCCCTCCCTCCATCCCTCCCTTTGTCTTTCCTTCTTTCCTTCCCTCGTTCCTTTCTTCCTCCTTCACTCCCTTTGTCCTTCCTTCCCTCCCTCCCTCCTTTCCTTCCCTCCTCCCTCCCCCATCCCTTCCTCCTTCCATGATGCCTCAGCTACCACACTTGCAGCATCCATGATCTGCCAGGCTCCACCATCCTTGCCAAGTGAGTTGAGTAGGTAATACAGAAGAAATGCTTATAATCCGGGAAACGCCATGTACTCTGGAGAAGCATTATAAAATCAACAACGTCATCCAAATTCCAAAGCAGACAGGAGTTCCAAAGGAAATTTCCCTCTATAATTGCAAAATTTTAAACTGGCAATAAATGGACGACTTCCAGGGGAATGTTCTGAGGTAGTAAGAAAAATCCTCAGTGTTAAATAGATGTGCAATGGACTCCCTGTTTAGGGACTCTGAAATGTGCTATGTCAAAACTACCTCCTGAAGATCTTATATTTTAATTCAGAAAGCAATCAGAGATTGTTGGGAACATTTCTGGGATTTTTCTGCCTGACAGGCAAAAAGTCAAAGTGAAAGTAAATTAATCAGCATGTATAAACACAACACCCTACCTATTCTTTTCCAGTCTGCACACTAAATGCAGCATTTTCTTTCTACAGACACAAATTTCCTCATTATCGGAGATCAGGTTGACCACAGTGGGTCCAGACATCCCAGCAGGCCTCTGAGCAGCGCCTTCAGCATAGCCGTAGAGATACTCTCAAAACCGGCTCACAGCTAAGGGGTCTGGGGGGATTCAAGTGTGTGGAGCAGCCAACCTTTATAATTGGGTTATTAGCTCCCTGGGTGATATACACAAAATGTATACTCAAGAGTGATAGTCTCAGAATAATGTCCCTCTCTCCCGAACTGTGACAGTAAGGCAGAGACAGGCACTGGCATTTGGAGCCACCCTCCTAAACATCTGACCTGCTGAACCCACAATTTTATATATATATATTATATAAAATTATATATATATTATATAAAATATATATTATAACTGTTACAGTTATAGAGCTGTTTTCATCACAAGAAGAGTAGTGTGTAACTTTAAGCGATGCGGACCCACCATGCCTTTTCCTAACTAGGTGACTTAGCAGGTAATTTCCTCTACACCTGCATTAGTTCCTCTATAAAATAGGTGGGAAATATAGCCCACCTATTTCTTGGGGTTCTTGAGAAGATGCACTTGAATTGTATGCCTGGCACATGAAAGGCACTCGATAAATGCTACTACCTCCTTAGATTATGAGTACTGTTGACACAAGTTGCTAGTGATACGTCATTATTCTCGTTATCAGCAGCGTCCTATGACAGTGTCCACGGTAATGATAATCACTGATGCTCTTTTCTATAAATTACTTCTATGGGTTATCTCCGCAAGCCCTCAGGGCCACTACCCTAGACTATTATCTCCTGATGGATGAAGACACTAAGACTTGGAAAGATGAAGCAGTTTATGATTTGAGAATGAAAAGTCCCTTAAAGGCTCACACTATAAACCCTGATCTCTGGATTGTGGCAGTATTTCAAAGGCTGTAGAGACTTTAAGAGAGGAGGTTTTGCTGGAAGAAGTGAGTCACTATGGGCAGGTCTCAGAAAAATGCTGTTTCTGGGTCCAGCCCAAGCCATTTCCTACCTTCTGCCATGTGAAGAAGCAGCCACTTCATGCTCCTGTAGCTATAGATAGAGCTGTATCCATTGCCATGCCTTCCCTGCCATGATGAGCTAAAATCTCTCTGAAACTAAAGGCCTAATTAAGTCCAGCTTCCCTTCAGTTGTTCTGTGAGCTCTTCTGTCACGGTGATGAGCAAAAGCTAGCACAAGCAGCTTGCACAAACCAAAGAGGCAATGAATCCAGAAGAGACACCAACACTCTGACTCCAGAGCCTGAACCCTCGGGCACTGGCTAATGCTTCAGAATGCACTCACCTACAGCGTGGCGTCTCATCCCCACACACTACACACACATACACACATCACCACTCATACACCACATGCACACACACCATATATCACACCATACACACATATCACACACTACACACACACATACACACACACCACCACCACTCATACACCACATGCACACACACCATATATCACACCATACACACATACCACATACTACACACAGACACTACACACACACATCACCACTCATATACCACATGCACACACACCATATATCACACCATACACACATACCACAAATACACACACACACACACACACACTCTCATCTCATCTCCCCATGTTATTCAGCCCTGTATCAGGGAACTGGTTTTCCCATTTGGAGTCAAGTTGCTTCTGCTTAGGTAACAATGGCCTCGGAGAACTGCAACCCCTGAACACACTACCTGCTGAATAGTCTTAGTAATCAGTGTAAGAACAGCTAGGATGGTGGCTCAGGGGGTTACCTGTGCTTACTGTATAAACATAAGGACCAGAGTAAGATTCCTGGCACTGATGTAAAAAGCTCAAGCCTGGCCTGTGTGTCACTGTCACTTCTTGCTGACTGTGGATTCAGATGCAGAACTCTCAGCTAACCCTCCAATACCATGTCTGCCTGCATGCCACCTTGCTTCCTGCCATGATGACAATGGACTAATCCTATGAGCTGTAAGCCAGCCCCAATTAAATGGTTTCCATTATAAGAGTTGTTCTGGTCATGGTATCTCTTCACAGCAATAAAACCCTAATTAAAACTCTCTCTCTCTCTCTCTCTCTCTCTCTCTCTATATATATATATATATATATATATATATATATATATATATATATATATGTGTGTGTGTGTGTGTGTGTATACACACACACACACACACACACACACACACACACACACATATATATATATATATATATATATATATATAACATAGTAAATGCTGTTCCTAGATCTCTCTGCATATTCCTTAACCACAGAGTCACAGGAGCTTAGCTTCTACCATTTAATTCTGTCTCTTGAGATGAGTTGTATCTTCTACTTCAAACCACTTCTCTGGCTCAGAGTAGAAGATGGAGCCCCTCCACCTTATCTATGACATGATGTGCCCCATTTCCAGGTTAGCTGTGGGGCTTTATTTGTTCTCTACAATGTGAATGAGCATATTTCTTCTAAGGATCCATCCAAGGTTCTATGATTTGTCCTCTGCGCCAAGGCAACATGGCCAGGGGAAGAGCATCTCCATCAGTCTGGGGCGTTACATGAAGATTCATCACCAATCACAGATTTATGAGTAAGAAATTATTATTTACTTAAGGTTGTTTGTTAATATAGCCAACAAATTATCTAGCACAAATTATTAAACAACAAAATTCTATGCCATATCCTCAGCTGAATCTGTAGATGTTTGAGGCTATCTTTTTTACATTGAATGAAAGCCTACTTGTGTGTGAAGTTACTAGACAAGACAAAATCAAGAACTGATGTGAGGTACCAACAAGGACTAGAATGCTGTAATAACTGTAAGGGTACAGCAGCAGACACATACCTCTAGATACCACAATATCTCTCTAATTTGACTTGCAGCTTACTAAACAAGAAGGAAATCATGCCTGGTACTGGAAACCTAGCCAACTAACCAGGGCTAGTGAGTCATGGATCTTGGAGAACCTCCAACTGCCACTCAGCATTAAAACTACATTTTAGACATTTTCCCAAATACACAGATTAAGCATAGTTCTCATTTCTTAGAAAGGAAACTTCTCTTTACAAAATAAGAAGACTATTATAGAAATCTAATCAAAACATAGAGTTGTGGAGTCCAGTCCCAACTGACAAAGTTATAACACAACGATATCTATAGCAACATATCTGTAACTGCACCTAAGGCTTAGGTATTGTCCAGGAGAAGGAGAAAAAGACTGTATGAGCCACTGGGTCAGGAAGTTTGCCCTGATATTGTGTCGTATAGAAATGTTAAAGAAGCTATACCAGTGAAATCTTACCAACACTGCTTCCTAAACATGACCTGCACCAGGATGACACCAAATAGACTTGTCAAAGTAGATGGAAGTAAGTTCATGAGGTCTCAACCCTAAACAAAGAAGAAAGGGCTGATGTGGGATTTCCCTCTGTATGCTATGATTACCATTAATGAAAAAAGAAACTGCTTTGGACCTATAGCAGGGCAGAACTTAGGTAGGTGGGCAAAACTAAAGTGAATGCTGGGAGGAAGGAGGCAGAGTCAGAAAGAAGCCATGTAGCCCCCGCTGGAGCCAGACGGAGCTTTACCCCTAAGCCACTGCCACATGGCCATACACAGATTAATGGAGATGGGTTAAATTAATATGTAAGAGTTAGCCAATAAGAAGCTAGAGCTAATGGGCCAAGCAGTATTTAAAATAATATAGTTTCTGTGTGTTTATTTCGGGGCTGAGCAGCCAGGAACCAACAAGCAGTCTTCTTACAACAACAGGCAACTAAGGAATGTTGAGAGTGGGAGAAATGGTCTTCCTCATGCAAGAGCACAATAACTGGTTATCAAATATCAAATGGTCAGCCTTAAAGACATATACATATAGAAATATTATACAGAGTAAACAGGTTGTATGGTGTGCATGTGTGTATGTGTGTGCATGTGTGTAAAACAAGAAGTAAAGCAAAGGTAATGAATTTGAAAGTGGAGAGCCAGGGGGTATATGGGAGAAGTTGAAGGAAGAAGAAGTCGTAATTATGTAATTAAAAAATTAATACTCTCTGTCCGTCATGTGGTGATAAGAGTGAGGGAAAGATGCTCTCCACTCTTTGCCCCTGCCACTCATGGAGGGCAAGGGAGCTGACCCTTCCCCTTACCAGCTACAGCACTTGAGAGAGTGGCCCCTGCACCTTGCCTTGGTAGCTCAGTAGAGTTGACCCTGAAGGTGTAGGTGTGGGAGAGCCTACCCTGAGGATGTGAATGCAGGAGAACTGGCCCTGTCCCTTGCTCATCTCTGCAAAGGGTGAATTAGCCAGAGCAATGCTGGAGAGCTCACCCTGGTGGTGAAGACAGGGGAGAGCTGGCAGGCTGACCAACCCTGCAACTACCCAGGCCCAGAACCAGGGTTATGAGTTGCTCCACCCCAATATCTACCCCATCTGTGAACTGCTGGAGCACATGAAGGAGCCAGTCTTGCAGACCCAAAGCTGAAGGATGGCCATGACACAGGGCAACAACAGTATATCTAGGAGGAGTCCCAGTGAAGGCCCAACATTGATAGTATAGCAGAAAAAAGAGGCCTCAAACCAGACCAATGACTCTTTACAATGAACACTTGCACATAAAGATATATGGATAAAAGGGTTTACTGCGTTAGTATGTCACGCTGCAGCTTCCATGATGACACTTTTTTCCTTTAGTTTTCTTTCTCTTAAATTTTATTTTATTTTATTTTATTTCATTGGGAGGGTTGCAAGGGCAGAGGGTGCATATGAAGGAAGGGATGGGAAATGAATGGGATGGAGATGCCTGAGATGCATGACATCCTATGAAGTGAAATAGCGACGCACAGGAGTACATTGTTTTGTGTCTGGCAGAGTATGTGTACTAAACACTAGTCAGGAAGACTGGCCAGTGTGACAGCATTGTTGGGCTCTTGTGAGGGCCTGCTTCCATGCTGGAGATTATGGAGGGGAGTTTTCCCTTTATTCTCATAGGGCAGAGAGGGAGCTAGCTTTTCAGCTTCCTAATGGGGACACTAGTCCCATTTGGGAGGTTCTAGTCTCATGGAAATCACAGCAGCCATGGGATTACAACATTTTTCAACTCATCCTGGAGGAACCTGAGCATTCTGTCTGTAACAGAGAAATAAACACAAATGTCTAGAAAGATCTGTTAATGTAGCAAGTCTGTAAGAACACAGATCTGAATCTATACCTGCCTATGCAAAATTTAATTAAGTGAACCATTAGAAATCAATGAGTGATTCCCCTCAACAGATTTCTAAGTCTTTTAAAATCACTAATACATTGCACCCTTTCTCAAGCTGAAGCTGATTTACTCAACTTTGCACAGATACACATGGTATCTGTAAGTACCCTTTCTGTCTGCCTTTGCAAAGTCAGTATTTCCCTAAGAGTTACAATCTCAACACATTGATTATGTGGATCAAAGCCCTATAATTTGTATCAGCATGGGCCAAAATAGTCATTATCATAGATTTTCTAGTCTCCTTTCTTAATGGACTGAGCTTTTAGGTTCTGGGTAATACTTTTGGATATCACACGGAACCTAAAATCTTTCTTAGGTGCAGACAAAAAGTGAGAATAGCGTCCCTTTCCTCATCAATGGAGTTTTCTAGCCTTTCCCTCTCTCTGTGCTGACGTTATTGTGTGCATACATAAAACTCTCCTTCCTCTTCATTTACCTAGACCATGAGTATTTGTGGGGATAATTCCTTCCATTACTGCAATGACAAAAAGGGGAAAAAAAACTATGCTGGAGCTAAAAGGTTTTTCAGCGCTGTTTTGGATAGTACCCTGTACCAGCATGAGCAAGCCAATTTCTAGGGATAGATCTTTGAGTTTCCATACACAAAGGCTTGCATTCCAACCTACCTAAAGCTAACAGATCTTAAAGATTGCATATATCACCGTTAATGTCCTCCTCATGGACTAGCTCAAAACTCCTCATTTGCTGGAATACGATGTACCTCCAAGCATTAAAGCACTCTGTGAGAAGCCTCCTCTTAGTGACAGTAGAAGCAAGTACTCACAGAGCCGAAGACCACCGGCTCATTAAGTGGATTAGTTCCTTGTGATTCTGTGAAGAAATTCCAGGGCCTTAATGGAACAGTTACTGGATGATTAAATATAGCCATGTGGTACACACACTTAAGAAATAGCAATGAGGAAAGAGGAGCCTTGATAGCTTGAGAGTAAGGTAAGGACGCAGAACTCACTCAGGAGAAGACGGTTACCAAACACCACAACAAATACTGTTTTCATTGGCACCTAATTCTTGAACTGTTACGTCCCTATCACTCCTTATCTCAAAGATATCCATCGATGCACCCATATGAAAGATAGAGTCTTCCCCGATCTTTATGAAGTAGGTAAGAATTTCAGATCACGATTTAAAAGATTAGAAGCTGCCCATTCTTAGCATGGAAGAAAGGGGCTCCTGGAAGACACCAGGCAATGAGCACTTATTCTGCAGAATTCTCCAAGAGTATATGACACTCTGTTGCACAGATGCATTCTCTTCAACCGGCTCTTCCCATGGATTGTACCTGCCATTCAAAGAAGAATATGAGCTACACTGAGTTCTTTCAAAGTTTGGTGCTGCCCAGGCACATTTGCACTGTTTCGACTGACGCAGTCAGAGATCGAGTAGGTGGATGGCAGCTGGCTGGCAAGGATGCTGGGTGCCATGGTACCCGATGAACCCCCCTCAGCATTCTTTCTTTCATCCAGCTGACCTGTGAAAATGCCAGATGACTTGGCCCCCGGGTTTTCCTGTGTGGGAATGTGGCTTGTGTTCTCTTTAGGAGTGTCCTTAGAGATCAGATGATTAGGGAGTGAATGGGCTCAAGGGCTGCTGCCTTAGACTGTCAGCTGAATTCAAATTTGTAGAGTAATTGAGTCCAGGCTGTTCACAGGTGCAGCCGCTTCCCACTAGGGAGAAAGAACGGAGTGTTACGTAGGGCCTCAGCAGGAAGCTGCCTATCAAGGGAAATACAGAGATGAAGCTGGGATGCATGTGGCGTAGGTAGAGAGCAGTGTACAGCATTCTCAGGTCTGAGCAATGAGCAAACGAGACTCCTGCAAAGACAGGAATGGGCCAGGCTTATAATTAAGACATGTTCTCAGCCCACATAGTAAGGTTTTGCTTGTCCTGAGGCTATTTCTAATTCTTAATGCACTATGTGCTTACGCTATCATTTCTGCAAGCACATTCTGAGAAATACTAATGCTTGGCAAAACACAAAGGAAGTTTTCTGTGAGGAAAGAGGTTTTTCCAAATGAGCCGAGGAAACACTGCACCGTAAAGGCTTCTCCAGGCGTATTATTCTATTTAAAATATGGCTGAGGTACCAGATCACAGGAACCCGACTAACTTTAAGTTACCATCTCTTGAACTAATACATGCTGCCATGAAGTCTCTTAAAAAACGTCTCATGGGATACTGCTTGAGATAGTCGGTTTATTTCATATTGAGAAAAATGATTTTCCGTATTGATTCACAGCCAAGGCATTTAATTGAGGGCTTGATTTGTCCATAATTATCATGGCAGGAAGCAATCAGACATGGCACAGGAACAGTAGCTGAGAGCTTTATATCGTGATCTGCAGGCAGTAAGCAGAGAGAGGGACACTGGGGCTGGCATGGATTTTTGAAATCTCAAAGCCAGCCCAGAGTGACATACCTTCTCCAACAAGGCCACCCCACTCAAACAAGGTCACACGTCCGAATCCTTCCCAAACAGTTCACCACCTGGTGAGCTAAGCACTGAAATATATGAGCCCGTGGGGGCCATTCTCATCCATACCACCACAGTGGGCAATAGAATGAGGTTAGGCATCAGAACTGTGGCTTGGGGTTCTACATCTAGCATCTGTGAGCAATGGGATCTTGAGCAAACTCCTAAGCCTTTTTGCATTCTGTTTCTCCAGGGATAAAACTGAAGGGAGCAGGTAGAGGCAATGAGGGCGACTACTTGGAAGGCTAGAGTGATCCAACCCAGGCAGCGTTTGTAAAATGCTTAGACCAAAGCATGCCACCATCATCATCTCCCACCCACTGCCTGACGCTGAGAGTCCAGGAAGTTCCTTTGCCACTCCTTCTCACCCCCTCTACATCCATTCCCTCTTTCTATCTATTAAGGTAATCCCTTCTCTAAACCAGGTATAGGGGCACACACCTTTAATCCCAGTGCTTGGGCGGCAGGGACAAGTGGATCTCTGCATTTGAGGCTAGTCTGCTCTACCAAGAGAGTTCAAGGACAGCCAGGGCTACACAGAGAAATGCTGTCTAAAAAAAACCAACAAACACACAAAAAAGAGATAATTTCTTTTCTAGAGAGATGCAAACAACATCGACTTGTTCCTCATGAGGTCTCAACCACAAACCAAAGTACAATTCCACCAGAGTTTACCCCAAGGACCAATTGAGTTTATTGGCTTTACTTACAGAACACGGGTAACGAGTTACTGGTAGAAGTGTGGGTGACCCTTGAGGCTTCCTCATAACCACACATATAGAGTTTATTGGAGCTTCTTGTACCCTAGCATCTCATGAGACCACAGGCAGTTAGGGCAAATTGCAAACAGGTGGCTGTGGCTGCAATCTCAAGGGAGAGCCAACTGCCTATCCCATGCCCTCCTTCTCTGAGGGGGTATCCGTGGCGCACAGACCCATCATGACTAAGTTGTGTAAGTTGGCATGGGTGATCTGCATTTCTCCATGGACAACACCTCCATTTTGGCATTCTAGAAGATTCTGCTCTGCCCTTTTCTAACCAGCCCACGGCACCCTTGTTCCAACCTGAGACTTCCACAAAGGATGCACAGACTAAAACTTCTAGGAGATCTGGGGATCTGTCTCAGCTCCTGGTGGCCCATGGTCCCTTCCGTTTTCTCCTCTGGATGGAATGCTTGCTTTCTCTACTGAATTTGTATCCTAACTCTTAAATGGACAGTCGCAGGCATCTAATCGAGTTGTATAACCTCTACCATATCATAGTTTCCTTAGTTATAAAAGAGAGATGTTTGTTTATAAGAAATACAAAACACAGTATGAAGATAGCTACAAAATAGTGATGTCCTTTATATGTTGTTTCAAGGTGTAAAGATTCTTTGTACACATTCACCTTTGGCCAGAGAGTTTTCCTGGGTATCTTTTGCACAGCCTTAGTTTTGGTGAAAGGTGTTATACAAAGACTGGAATGGAAGAGAAGAAGAAGCCAAGCAGTCAGATCTCCAGTCCCGCCCCCACACTCCAACAGGAACTGAACCACCCTGACTGATTTCCTCCTGCAGTTGTGATTTGGGTAACTCATGTTTGGAGAAAAGAGATGAAAAACAAAGAAAGAAAGAAAAAAGAAAGCCACTGCTCTGTTTGAGTGTTTCATGAGAGTATGCCCAAATATTGTTAGTCCTCCAGAGAAGAGGGACCTAAGTCATCGCCAAGTATTCAGACCCACCCCTTTATAAGCACTGTACTGGGGTTGACATGGAAGCAGTCAGCCATACTTTCCTTATCTGCATATCCCATCTTCTGCAAAGGCACACCCCTCTCCCCAAACCATTATCACCAAACACCAGACAGGCACTGGCCTTTGAGGTCTGTTTCCATGGTAGGAGTCAGAGGATAACTGACACTAGACATGCGTGGGGGCGGGGGGAATGGGAGGTGGACATGCATTAGGACATCTTGTCCTTTCTAGCCCATGTATTTTCTACATGTCTGTCAGGACTGTGTTAAATGTTTGAAGTGACAAGCTCAGGGAGACGTCCTCACTGAGCCTCATTCCTAGAGATGACTTCCCTCACTGGCTTTGCAGCTTGCTGATTTACCACCTCTCTTTTGGTTCAAAGCTTCCTTTTCAATACCCAGCCTACAGGAGATGAGGCTGCAGAGGCCACAAGCAGACTCACCAGAGGGCACAGTTATCACCGTGGTGATTGGTTCTTCAGCTCCAGGATCTTATATCAAGCATGGGCTTCTCACGGCTACCGCTCTCCCAAAGAAAAACACTTGCCCCATCTTGTAGATTCTTTCCCCCCAAATTCTGCCCTTGATAGCTAAATTTAAGTTTAAAAGATACTTTCTTTGTTTATATGTGCAGATAGCTGTTTGTGCTTTGGTGTGCAAGCCCTTCCATGTCCACGTGTGTGGCTGCTCAACATCAGGTGTTTGCCACAATCACTTTCACCTCATTTTTTGAGATAGAGTCTCTCTCTGTGAGAGAGAGATGGGGGAGGGGTTCCAAGGACAACTGTGGGACTTACTTTTCTCCTTCCACTATGTCTGTCCTAGGGATAAAACTCAGGCCACTGGGTGTGGCCATAAGCATCCTTACACACTGAACTGTTTCAGCAGTTGACTTTCCTAGTGTTTATTTGTGTGGGTGTTAGAAATCTGAACTCAGGATTTCATGCTTTTACAGCAATCATTTTCCCGAGCCGAAAATACAACTTCGTGATGATAGAATAATGACGGTGTCCCTATTTGTTTCATCTAGCAGAAACGGTGGGGATTAATTGGACCGTTATAATGCATTAAAAAGAAACTGAAAGCTGAGTATAATAGCACATGCCTTTAATCCCAGCACCCGGGAGGCAGAGACAGGTGGATCTCTGTGAGTTCAAAGCTAGGCTCGTCTATAAAGTGAGTTCCAAGACAGCCAGGGCTATTACACAGAGAAACCATGTCTCAAAAAACCAAAAGAAACAACAACAAAAAAGAAAATAGAATTTGTAGCCAAAAATTTAAAAAAAGATACTTAACACTGAAATCTGGCATTCAGAATTGTCTTTTAAATAAAAGGATGATCTTGGGACAGTGGTGATGCCCTCCTATGAGATTATAATGAGGGTGGGGTAGGAGGTAGATAGTGTCAGTCACTCCTAGAGGATTTCTGTAGGTACCTTGAGCTTTGTAACTACTTTGAACACAAATGTAAAACACTGTTTTTATTTGAAAACAATAACTTTTAACAATGTATCCTAACACAATAAATGCCATATCACAGACACACATGATGTCACATGGGGAACACTGTAATGGGACAGGGGTGTCTGCCTCCACCACTGTCCCTTGGCCCAGGATGAGGAATTGAAGCCAAAGCTGTTATTCAGGAGAAAACTGAAGGATATTCACACTGGAAAGAAGGAGGTGAAATCACCCTGGAGTCCAGACAACATGGTCATGTAATTAGGAAACTTTAAAGATTCTATCAAACAGGTGTTAGAGCTGTAGATGATTTAATAAAATTATAGGACACGAAGGAAAATCAACTGAGAGAAAACAATAATGTCTTTAAAATTAATAATGAGTGTAACTGAAAAAGAAATCAACAAAGTAATACTATGAAAAGTAGCAACAACGAAAAGTAGAGCCCCGGAAGAATGAGTGGTTTCTGCTATGCTAAGCGTCAAAGTTGTTCCGAATCAACTAACAAGGCACAGCCTGAACCTTCCACTGGAAGCAATGAGCCCTCGTCCTATACAATTTTACCACACAGGTGCTGTCACTATGGTTGCTGTCTATGGAAGGCCTCAGAGTTCTCTTTCTTCTCTGTCTGTCAACTTCACAGAATCCTATCCTCATTTATATTTTAATATATCTATATTTATGAAGAGGGGGTTGCCAAGAAGATAAGTAGATAGCCTATTAAACTTTTGACAGGTTTCTGGGTTTTTGAACAACTTGAGTAATACTGAAATTTTTAAGAATAATGTTGAATCAAGGGAATTGTTTTTAAAACTACAAAATAATAATGAGTGATTTGTTTTAACATGATAACTTTCCAGATGGTATCTCAAGCCCTGATTTTTAAAGATGTCTTAGAGATGATAGGTGATGAAGCAGGAAGGCAAACTTTCCCAGTCTTGTTACTCAGGGCCAACTCCATGTAACCTGCTCGCTAAGGCACCCCTGACTGTGCTGCCATGGAAATACTACTCAACAGTTTTGCACAGCATTGCTAAGAAAATCCCTTCCATCCCCAGTGATGTGAAGGATGTGGGGGAGAAGATACAGCACGGAGTCTCTCTTCTCAGTCATCCTGGGCATTTAGCTAGATCTGTCATTCTCTTTGGACTTTGTAATTCTGCTCATTCAAATATCACTTGCTCTGAAATGAAATAAATCTTGTTATCACACGGATTCTCTCTAGGACAGTGTCCTCCTCTAAAAGGTTGCCACCAAGTTACTACATAGACAAACTCTCTTCAAGGTAACATGGATGGTTTGTTCAGAAATAAGAATCTCCCACTATTAAATATACAAGAGGAAGATGAAATGATTGGGCAAACAACACATGCATGGCTGGAGAGATACTTCTGGACGTGAAATTAGGAATGCTCATATGACTGTTGACCTGTAAACTATGTCTTAGTCATTACAGAGAAATGGAAAGGAGAAAGGCCATCCATTCTCCAAGCAAAGCAGGAGGCACTCACAGACTGTATAAAGGGACAGAACAGGAGGCAAATGTTCCAGGAAGAAGCTAGTTAGCTTCCAGTCCAAACTTCTTGATTCTCCTTGAGAAAGACCACATTGCTTCCAAAGGAACAGTGAATTATTCTGAGGGCACACACCCTAGCACACACCTATAATTCCAGCACTGTAGAGATTGACGCAGGAGGATTATAAGTTTGAGAGCTATGCAGCAAGAAACATTATGGAACAAAATGGCAAGAAGAAAGAAATTAGTCCGAATTGATCACACAGACCATGAGTAGATCACAGAATGAAATATGTTACTTCCACAGTGAAGAAAAAAAAAGCTTAATCCATTTTGAACAAAAACTTAGAATTATTATAAGACTACAGGAATGGCAAGATGGCTCACTGAGTAAAAGCTCTCATTGCACAAGTGAGTTTTCACCATGGCGAAAAGGGAGAGCACATAAGTATGTGTGCATGTGCATACACACACATACATATGCACACATAAAAGCACATGCACATATTTGCAAATGTACCCACATTCATAAGCACATGAAAACGCATACTGGTTCTTACTAGCTTTCTGTACAGATATCATTAAATATGTGTTCTTAAAATATCTTTCGGGGCTAAAGGGTAGCATGGCATCCTCTGCCTGCTGGCAGTTAATTCAATAAAAATTAGAAAGGTGAGGGCCTATTACCTGGAAGGGGAAAGATTTAACACAAAGCATTCATTATTTCCTTGTGAATTCCAAAAGCAAATATCCTGGATATCACACCTTTGTGGGAGGAAACAGTCATCATCCATTATCAGGGGATGGATGTTTAGCAGATTTAAATTAGCAGCGCATCCTCTTTATCAATGTCACCATTAACTCAGAACTTTGAGATGTCTAACTATTTTGGGGGGCCAACGGGTACTTTTCTTTGAGGTAACGGAATGCTACACTGTTTTCTGGCATTATACCATTAAAACGAAATCAAGATGCCACATGACCCCGTATAATCTAAGGCCTCCATAAAAAATGTGGTAGGTTTCTCCTCTTCAATTACACAGTCACAGCAAATGTGGGTTCATCACACACAGGGAAACAGTGAAAGGTTAAGCCATTAACGTTAATGAGGCATACAAGCTCAGATTTTTTTTTAAGCAAAGAATTAGGGGCAGAAAACAGGGCCACCACAAGGAGTCTTACTTAAAATATCAACTAAAACCAGGCTGCCTCTCTGCTCGGTCCCTGAATTCATCACTGACAGGAGGAGCAAGAGCTGGAGGGTTCATGCATGACTGAGAAAAGGCACCTTGCAGGCATGGCTTAAGTAAGAGGCTTTCTGTATCTGTAAATGAGGCAGTAAAGCAGCCCTGCAAAGGGCAGCAGGGGCCGTGGGGAGGTCTGGTCACGTCTCTGAGTCCGCCCGAGGTCCTATTCTTAGGAGAGGCTGGTTCATTGGCAGCGCCTCTTCCTACTTCTAAGTCTCCTAGTCTCATTGTTTACTAGGGGCTGCAGACAAAAACCCAATTTAAAAAGCAGTCTTTCCTCTATTCTGGATTTGGACATTGATGGTGAAGTCGTGATAAATGGTTCACTGTGGTCCTGGGACGCAATGGATCTGGCTGAGTCTAGTTAATGAGCTGTTTAAAGTTCTTACACATGGAAGGTACAGTTGATGATGATTGTGGTGGGAAAGGGTATAGAAGCTCTTATAGCACAAAACCCATTCAAACTCATTAATTATTCATTAACTCAAACTTCCTTAGCTCATTAGCTACTAGTTAAATGTCAGTTATAATGCATCCCTTAATAGAAAACATTAAAGACTAGACTTCCAAACAGAGTATTCTTGTGGGTCAGAACTGTGTTTGGTATTTCTCTCGTGTTATCACATTTTATCTTCACAGCATTTATGCAAGGGACTTATTTTTAACCACATTTTATAAATGATAATTCCAAGTCTCTAACATCTAGAACGGAGGATAAGAGTACTTGCGGCTTCTCCACGGCGCCTGGTTTTTCCGTTCCAGCACACATGGTAGTTGCTCAAAATCAGCAAGAACTCCAGGGGATTAGATGCCCTTTTCTGGCTTCTAAGGGACTGCGCGCAGGCCCATATCCTCACACAGGTACTCATGCATACATACACATGAATTTAAAAAATGAAAAAAATTTTAAAAAATGAGTCTGAGAAGCCTATCGGCTTTGCTAACTTCAAATGGCTAATGACAGGAGACCAGGAGTTTGGGTCCAGGTCTGGCCAACTTCAAGTCTGTTTAACTATCATTTGATATAATCTGAGCAATGATTAGCTTTATTCTCAGCATCTACACTACAGAGACGCTTCCCGCCTCATACACGCCAAATCACACACACTAGATTTGTTAGCCTTCTCAGTGGACAACGGTGTCTTAACAGAAATGTTAGAAATGTCACTATGAGAACGGTCGCTCTCATCAGAGTTTATCTTGTCCCCAGTGGTGCCAAGCTCATTATTTTGTTAGTGGTTTTGACCTTTGACATCAAAGCTCTTTTCAGCTTCTAATGGCATGAAAATCAGTCATCGCTTTAAAAGCAAATCCCTGGGACTTTACCAATGAAGACACAAAGAGCAGGCACACATGCCTGTCAACGTCATTCTGTTTTATGCCTCAATCTTGTTTTAACGTACACAGCATGAGTCTCTACACAGAAGGATGTAATATTCACCCCATATAGTGATAGTAGTTGTTTCTAAGTAATCATAAAGCTGTCATGCCGAGGAGCCTTTGAAAATCACATAGAATCATTTAATGCAGGGATAGTCCAGGTAGCCAACACATGGCCCTCCAGCTACCCACATTCTCCTTTCTTAAGTAAGCTAGCCAGAGATCTTCTATGGATACTTCTGCATCTCTACACTCTCCCTTGATGCTTTGTTCTTGGGGTAGAGAACAGGACAGGGAACAAACTAAATTGAAACAGGACCATAAGCAACCAGGCAAACTCCCTCACCCCACTTCTGTGCTGAGAAAAATACCACACCTTGTACATGATGACTTACTGAAACTTATTCTTTTCAAAGAAAAAATTGAGGAGGTAACAGAGTATTTCGTACTTTCCCTGCCTTTCGACTCTATCAGTAGTGTCCCCAGCAGGGTGGGATAAGTGTCACCATTTCTGAATCAACATAGATACACTATTGTCAGGCACAGTCCAGAATTGGTAATGGGGTCCTCTCCTGGTGTTGTATATTTTATAGGTCTGTACAAACAACATACTTCTAACACTACAGTAACATGCCAAGTGGTTTCACTGCCTTTCAATGTCTGTGGTGTGTATTAATCTCCCCCCTCCCCACCGCCAACACACATACACCCTGGTGAGCAAGCACTGATCTTAACAAACTGTCTTTAAAGTTTGCCTTTCCCTGCCAGTCATCATCAAAATCACAAAGCCTGTTTCCTTGTTAGATAACGTTTGGGTCATGGAAATAGCATGACCCAAAGTCAATGATTCAAATGAGGTGGACATCATTCCTGAAGGCTATACCTGAGGTTGCCCTCCAGCCTCTGTTCCCATGAACACAATATATACATGTGTCCTCGGAAACACACAAACACCCATTAGCAAAAGAACATAAGCATTTAACTTTCCTCCATGGTCTTTCATGAGTCAATATTTCATTTTCTTTTTAGTCTTAAATAGGATTTCATTGTTTAGATGGACCATTTGTCTACTCAAGGACACCTTGGCTGCTCCCACGGTTGGCACTCATCCACAAAACTGCTACAGACTCCCTCTGCAGGTCTTTGTAGACTTAGGTTTAAAACTCCTCTGTGTAAATACCAGATAATCCAGCTGTTGGGTTACCAGATGTGCCACGGTATTTAAGGAACAGCCAAAACTATGTTCTGAAATTTTGTACCACTTTATATTCCCACACACGATGAGTGAGCGTCACTGTTGATGCCGTGTTTGATGTCATCCGTGTTGTTGGTGTTCTGCCTTGGGACTGTTATAACAGGTGTGCAACTGCCGTTTGAACAATTATGCTTATCATAGATTATCATGATCTCATTTTACAGTTGGGGATTTGAGACTCGAGGAATGCACATAACCTACACCCTCCTCTTCTTCCTACTCTTCTTCTTCCTCATCTTCTTCCTCCTCCTCCTCTTCTTCATCTTCACAGATAAATATATATTTATTTACAAAATAGAAACTAGTGAAAAGATATTGACAAAAATGTTGGCAGGATCATTCTTCAGGTGACAGGATTTCCGATTATCTTCATTTTTAATACTAAGGAAACACTATAACTATATTGGCAGTAAAAGCAGTCAATGCCTTTTTTTAATTTAATGTTTTCCAGTATAACTCTAGGCAGTTCCTGCAATATGCTGTTGCAGCTTTTTCCACAATTCTGGCTCTTATCAAATATCACTTCTAAAGAATGGCTGCACATATCAGCAGTATGGGGATTTCTGCTCTAGGCAAGGGTTTGAAAGCCCCTGTTTCCCAGGAGCTGGGGCACACACAGAGACAGTTCAGAAAGGCCGACAATGGCTCCATTTGGAGAAGTCACCTTGTGTGAATTAAGTCTGGCCACACACCCTCTTGGCGTGCATAGCAAAACACATGTGGCTTTTTGTTTCATTTTTCCAGAAAGGATTTCTCTGTGTAATCTCCATGACTGCCTTAGAATTCACTATGGGGACCAGGCTGGCCTTGAACTCACCTGCTTCTGCCTCCTTCTACAGTTTCAACTGCCTGTAATTGTTCCATTCAGCTAACAGTACTTAAGGTTGTACAACCACACTGATGCCTACCAGAAATTTTATAATCCAGCCGTAGACTTCCCATTAAACAACTGCCCATTTCTCCTCCTGGCAGCCAGTGCTCTGCTTTCTGTCCAGTGGATTTGACAACTCCAAGTATTTCTGATAGGTGGGGTCATACATCATTCATGTATGGCTTATTTCTTTTTTTGTTTTTATTGAGCTATATATTTTCTCCAATCCCCTCCTTTCCTCCCCCATCTCCTTCTGCTCTCTCCCAAGATCCCCATGCTCCCAATTTATTCAGGAAGTCTTGTCTTTTTCTATTTCCCATGTAGATTAAATCCATGTATGTCTCTCTTAGGGTCCTCTTTGTTGCCTAGGTTCTCTGGGGTTGACCCACAACCTCTTCTTTAAGCTTCTGAGCAAATATCAAACCAGGGCAAGCCAATGGAGTTTCTCTGTTCTCAATTACATTATACAAATCCTATGAGTGCTGTATTTAAATTACATCACCATTAAACTAAGTGTAATCTATGGTCCATTAAATAATCCTCAAATACTTCCAAATATAAAATTTTAAAAAAAGATTAATGCAATTTGACTAATATTGTCAAGATGGCTTGCTATTTTATTTATTTATTTTAAACATATTTGTTTTTATTTTTAATTATGTGTTTTCACATGGGAGTATGAGCACGTGAATACAATTGGCTCTGGAAACCGGAAGCAAGAGTTTGATCTCCTGGAACTAGAGATACAAGCAGTTGTGAGCTCTAATGTGGGTGCTTGCAATCAAACTTGGGCTCTCTCTAAAAGCAATAGTCCAAATTCCACCCATAGATAAAGTCATCCGGAGCTAATTAGTCCATTCGTACAGGAAAGACCGAGAAGAGGCTCCTGAAAGGTGAAAACACAAACAAACAACAACAACTAATCATTTCAACCCCTGGGCAGTTTGAGTCCATGAAAATTGTGAAGTAAATTAATTAGCTTTGCATCGATTGGTATCAAAAAGTCATTAGCCGTGCACTGTCAAGAAATCCCAGGAAGCCTGAAATGTGCCAAAGGAAAAGGCCGGGGAGGTGATCCATCTCGGTTCGGTTTTTAAGAGCTGATGCCTTAAAGGGTCCCAGCTGTATAACTGGCCCAGAAGCACTCTGGGGCGGGGAGGTGGGGGGGAAGTGCCATGGATTTATATCTGCCACGTGTCTCACTGAATACAAAGACTCCTGATAAATAGTGGAGGAGGAGCTGAGGAGACTCCTGTGTGTTCACGTCACACATGGAAGAGAGCAGGAAAAGAGGACGGACGTCTCTGACCTGGGTACCTCCTATCAATTCCATCCCTATCCCATCTCAGGATCTTACCAGAGCAGTGTCTGACATAACCAGGTGCTCACAGCACAATCGGTAAGTCTGAATTTCCTCTCTCATCCATAGAGCCACAGCACCTTCCTTGGTGCTCATCATTGTCACCATCTTATCTTACTTTTCACTTAAATTTTTTAAAAAGTGTGTTTAAAATTAAAACAAAATTACAATGTTTTCTCTTCCCCTTTCCTCCCCCCATCCTTCTCATCATGCACCCTACCTTGCTCTCTCTCAAATGCATGGTTCCCATTTCTTTGTTTTCTATATTAATTTATAACTATCCATATATGTACATAGGTGCACACATATGTGATATATATGTATATCCATCTGTAGGTAGCTTTAGATACTTCCCTAGCTCTATAAGCATAGCCTATTCTGTGATTTCGGGGCTGACCATTTGGTATTGTATAACTGATAGGTGTGCTCTTCCCTGGGGAAGAGTGTTAATCCCGTGATGCTGTCCTGATTTCTCAGTTGCCTAAAATTCTTTGCCTAGGGTTGAGAGCCCTGTAAGACTCCCCCTTTCCCATGTCTAGTGGTGCCATCCCTGTTCAGGTCTTGTTTAGATAGCCATGGTGATGATACTTCATGAGTGCAGCTTGTGACATTTCTAGGTCTTATTTAATCTTCACAATCTTGTGACTTTTACAGATCGTGCTAACATTACAATAAAGGCCCATTAAGAAAAACTCTGGTAAAGAGAACAGAATCTCTGACCTGGGTGGAGACTCAACATTTGAGTTGGGGCAGGTCAATCTCCTGGCCAAGGGTCCATACCTAGGAAGGGGGGTTCGCCTTAAGCTGTGTTAAAGAGACGGGCAGAATATCCTCCCCTGTAGGATTACTTCACTGTTTTTTTTTTTTTCAGAGTGCCTTGTCCCTGGTGCAGTACCCAGGAGCCACCATGAGGTTCCACTGGCTCTGCCTACCTTGCACAAGCCTGAACTAGAAGGGCACAACTTCTCCTTTTCCACTTCTCTGCCTCTTTCTTGCTGGTGTTGATAAGAACTTACGCTTGCCTTTTCTGGCTTTTGGGCCTTCCTTTCTCTTTCTCTCTGCCATGTGGCTACTTGTCTACAATGTGTCTGACCTCCAAGTGGGCATGCTACTCCCACTTTCCCCACCATTTTCCTCCTCTGGGTAGATGCTGAGATTTATAGTTTTCCTGGCTTGGAGTACTCTTTTTCAATAAATAAAAACAAATTGTCCTTGGACTATCATAAGTTGAATCCATTCTTATCTTATTAATGAGACTAAGAACCCAAGAAGGGGCCCAGATTTCCCCAGTATCCAGTTGGGTTGAGAAGTTTCCCAGGTTATGGGGTTGGCAAACAGAGCTGGCATTTGAGTTCAGGTCTGGGGAGCAGCAGTAGTAACCCTGTCCTATAACCCCCCACCCCAACTTAAAGATGCTTGCAATGAGCAAGTGAAGAAGAGGCTTATGGGTCTTTTTTCCAAGAGCAAATCTCTGGAAGATCTTCTGAACCATCCCCATGACAGGAAGCTTCCTCCCTCACTGTCTCAGTCAGGGTTTCCACCGCTGTGACGAAACACCATGGCCAAGAGCAAGCTCAGGAGAGAAGGGTTTATTTGGCTCACACTTCCATAGCCCTGGTCATCATCTAAGGGAGGCAGGGAAGAAACTCACATGGGGCAGGAACCTGAGGAAGGAGCTGCTGCAGAGATCATGGAGAGGTGCTGCTTATTGGCTTGTTTTCCTAGCTTGTACAGCCTGCTTTCATATAGAACTTAGGACCACCAATCCACCCACTGTGGACTGGGCTTTCTCCCATCAATCGCTTGCCTCCAGCTGGATCTTACGGTGGCATTTTCTCAGTCGAGGGTCCCCTCCTTTCGGATAATTGTAGCGTGATCAAGTTGGTATTGAACCATCCATCACTCTCACAGTCTTGAAGGTCTGGTTATCAGAAGGCTTCATTTTGCTGTTGGAGTGATCCCACCCAAGAACCCCAAGGCAGCTTGGGTTAATACTGATTGAGCAAGGCGCTTGGATCTGCACTAAATCTCAGCAGTAAACAATAGTCTTGCCTATGACTTCCCTTGAGAGGAGCTAATGATCATGTTAAGCACCCAATGTTAAGAAAATTTTCCTCATTTTATTTAATACCTTATTCTTTAGAGGATGGTAAACACTTTTAACTGTCACATTTAAAAGAAAGTTATTCCATCTTTTGGATAACCCTCTTCTGTTTTGTGTCCTGCCTACTCAACTCACTAGAATTACCATCTGCATCCCAGGTTCCTCCCTCTTATGTGGGTCTATTGTGCATGTAAAATGCTCTACAGTCTAAGCTATTTTTAACATATCCATATCCGCACAAACTTACTTTTCCATTCAACATTTTATTATAAAAAATTAAGTTACTTAAGCTGAATAACAATGAAAATGTATATTAAATTCGTGCTTATATTAGAAGAGAAGATAGCCTCAAAATTAGTAAACTGTCAAATTTAAGCATGTAAAACATTAACAATGAAAGTCTATATTTAGCAAAACAAAAAAATCACAGGAAAAATAAAGAGCAGGAATTAATGAGATAGAAAAATCAATGTTTTCTAAGCAAGATGAAAATACTGAAAGTAGGTATTTGTTTTGTGTTTTTTTGAAAGGGTCTTTTATTCTGTATTCCAGGCTGGCCCAGGCTTGCTTTAAACTCACAGTAATCATCTTGCCTTGGTCTTCAGAGTTCTGGCATGGAGACCAACCATGCCTGACTCAACAGTAGAATTTCTGATAAAATTTGTGAGGCAGATAAACCTTTGACAAAACTAGTTAATAGAAAATAAGAAAAGAAAGAGGAAAACAATATTTTGAATTAAAAAGTGATATGAATATAATGAGAAATTACTGTTTTCAGTGATACTATATGCTAACATTAAAAAATAGATACAATGGGCAAATACCTAAAAATGTATAATTTGTCAGAATGGGAGACAAGAAAAAATAATATATGTATATATACATATATATGTATACATACATACATACATATATATATTATTTGCAAAGAAAATCTCACACCAGATGGCTTTGTGGGCAAGATTCCCATAAGCTCATTACAATCTTATGTATTTTTCTTAGACATGAGAGAAAGAAAAAGAGATTGTCCCCACTATCTCTATTTTGCTCAATATTACCCTTCGAGCAATGCCAGACAGAAGGAATACAAGAGGGAATTCACAGCTCAGGCTCACTCGGGAATATGTTTGGGCCCAGCTCGCGGGATGGCACTTTACTGTAAATGGTGAGAAGCTATCCCAATGGATGGGTAGTAGCTGTGGAGTAGACCAGTGTCTGGTTGTATAAGGCAGGGCTGTTAATTCAACATTTTCAGCGCTCTCTCTCCTCTACTGCAAAATGGCTTTCTGTATTATCTAGTCAAATCTGCTAGAATTAAGGGTGTGATTAGGAGAAAACCCATCCCTGGTTTCTGGAGGTGACATTGAACAATGATAGGTTAGAACTTCTGCTTATTGAGTAATTAGTTCCTTCCTGAGTACCATGCCCAAAAAAAAAAGTCACTCTCTCTCTCTTGTAATTTAGGAATGAGCAGAATGCATCTGGAGACAAAGTACTCATGGTCTTCAATTAAAGGTTAAAGAGTCAACAGGACGCATCTAAAATCTCATGCAGCGTCACAGACTTTCTTTCAAAAGACCATGCTCATATCTGGATAACGCGTGGTTTCTAGACATGGTGGTACGTGGGTACTGAATGCCCAGGACAATGCTAAGTCCTATGGAGACCAAGGACTTCCTCTGAAGACAGTGGAATTACATCTACAAGGCATGGGACATGTTCTCCTCGCCAGGGGAAATAGTTTAGGTCAGATGGCACCTCCCTTCACTTTTGCCATAGACTCCAAATCATAGGGGGCTTTTTTTTTAACATTCTGGTCACTTCCCTGCCTCTGGGAACTCCCTCCCAGGCTCCTGAGATAGAAGATTTATAGTCATATACCTTAGGCAGGCCTCTGGTTTTTATTTCATTCAGGCTGCCAAGAATGTTGCCAACAACCCATTCATATTTCCGTAGGGTGGTATAAGCAAGTGACCAGGGAAAAATGAAATGAGTGAGAGTTTTCTGCTCGAGGAAGAGGAGAACGGCAGGAGATTTATAAAACATGGGGATCTGAGACGGTTCAAAGCCAGTGTGTCTTTTGAGAGTGGGAAAGCACACAACTCCCCTGCTAGATTATACCGTGGCATCATTTCCAGGGTGCTGTATACACATAATCTCAGAGGCCTGGTGTTCCATTTGTCTTTATAGCACTGGAACACTGGGAAGGAAAGCAAGAAGAATGTGTTTCTCACCATTTGTGTCTACAGCAATACTGGGAGCTGTGAATGTCAACAGATTTTTTTTTAAGAGCTTGAAAAGAGAAAACCAGATGGTAGAAGCGGGTATAGAAAAAGGGAACAATCCAAAATAAATGTACTTTTGAGCTGAACCTCTGAGCTCCACCTACTAGTCCTGGCGTAGCGATCTCTGATCCAACTGACTCGGCTGGATGTTATGAAAGGATTTCTGTATGCCAGGGTGCTTAGACACAGCTCTGGATGGAGATAGGAAATTCAAGAGAGCAGAGAAAAATCAATGCAAGGCAAAGAAACATGTACTCATTTAGCACTGGGACCAGAGTGGGGGAAGGGATGAATCTAGCCATTCTCCAGTTTTAGCTTTCAGTGCAAGGTACAGATGTTACCCTATCCTTCCTTCCCCATTGTCCTTTTCTGCTCCCTCCTCAGGATAGGTGACAGTATCTGAGGAAGCCAATGGTGGGAGTGAGCACGTCTCAGGAGGTGGGTGGTGGTGGCAGGCACACTGATGAAGGTTCAGGACAACATGGTGAAGGAGGAATCGTGCCGAGATGGAGACAATGGTGCATCTGATGCCTGAGAATTGGAAGTGGTGAGCAAAGGATGCTAATACTGAGCAAATGGCTTTATACATGCATACATACTCCATTCCCATAAGTGTGTGTTTATTTTTATATACATATGTGTCCACATACACACGTATATCTGGAGAAATTAGATAAATAGATAGATAGATAGATGATAGATAGAGAGATAGAGAAAGAGAGAGAGAGATAGAGAGATGGAGAAAAATGAAGCGAAGTTCCTCTTCACTTCAGTGTGGATTTATAAATGTGCAACAATGGAAAGACTTGGCTCTGAATCACAAATATGGAGAGGAATTCACAGGACATGTGAGGAAACACATATAAGACACAGAGACAGAGAAACAACAAGTGTGTGTGTGCTTTTGTGTGATTGTGTATGTGTATATTTGCTAGCGCTGGGCGGTTCTAGACGCAATCACATCACAAGAGCTCTGGGCATACCAAGTACTCAGGTAGTTAGTGTCTAAAACCATCCTCCACTGCAAAGAATCAGTGTTGTTTAATTCTAAGGGCATTTGAGGAATATTCATGTAAGAGGTCCCCAGATGTCTTACTGTAAAGACATAAGTGCTCATGACGGGAAAACATGGAAAATAGCAACATGACCGACTGGAGTAGGTCTCTCAAAAGAGAATCTGCAATCCAAGTTCCAGAAGACGACCAGCCTTGCAGGAAACAGATGCAGTCCTTATACACCACACCCAAGGTGAGCGATCTAGACCTAAAGACGCTGAAGTAGAGGCCGGAGGACCAGCAGCTCAAGGCCATTCTCAGCAGCATTGTGGGTGTGAAGCTAGTCTTGGCTACAGGAGATTCTGTCTCAAAAAAGAAAACTAAATTGCAGAATATTGTGAACCTGAACAGATAAAGGATTGCCAGGAGAAGGTTCTGTGGAATGAGAGCGCTTGCTGAGAAGGGAGATCTTTATAGTAACAAAGAAAGGACAATCCTTGGTAAAGTTACACACTCGAAGTAGCAGGACATCCCACCAGAAAGAGATGATCTATGTTCATGTTTATCTCTCTGAGAGAGAATCTCTCTTGAAAAGTGTCTATTACACTGCTTAACTCATTTATTGATTGAATTATAATAAATAAATAATAATAAATAAATAAAAGGGGTGAATTTTTGTTTTGACTAGGCTCTTGGACTACATATAGTCTAGACTGCTTCTTTCCTCTAGATCCTCTTGCATGCCTCCTAAGTGCTAGGACTTTAGGTTTGACTGACAGCTGAAGTTTGACTCTTTTTTTGAATGTTCTGCATATTAATTATAAGTCATATAAATAGTTAGCAAAGATTTTTGATGGTTGTCTGGTAAGATGATGCATTAATTGATACCAAGACTCAGATAAAAATTTTACTTTTATCTGAGTCGTGATGCTTAAAGTAGGTTTGCTGCACATGGTGCTAATGTCTATAGTGTTTATAATCCAACCTAAAAAATTTGTCTTTTAATACCGGTGTTCTCAGACTATCCATCTTTGGAATAACAGTATGTATAACTGAATTAAAGGCAATCTTCACAGTGGAAAAAAAAGGGAGAGAGAGAAAAAAACTGAGATGAAAATGTTCAAAGGAGGTGGGCATACTGGGCATATCTGTAATCCCTGGACAAAAAGGCAGAGGCTGCAGAACCAGGAGTTCATGGCCAGACTTGCTACATTGTCTGGGCTACATGGGACTGGGCTTCAAAATAAATACATAAAAACAGAACAGTGTTACAACTTGGTTAATTTGTGTGACATGGATACCACGATTCTTGCTACTCTGCTTCAGGTTTGAAATAACTTAAAACTATTAAAAGTGCTCAGGGATGGAAAAAGAAAACCCAAGTTTCAGGGGTCACATTCCATCCTAAATGGTTAGAGTCCCTTCTGTGTTTCTGTGACATAAGGGCTCTGAAGAAGGCCCTTTGCTGGGAAGAAGCTATGAGCAGGGATACACATGACTGCCTGACTGGTTGGATGGAAGAATGTGCTGAGTCAGCACAAGCACACAGAAATAAGGATATATACGTAACCCAAGAGGCAGTGCAATATACTTCACAGATGACTCAAATAAAGACTATTTATCACTTAGCAGGATGCATGTTGAGATCATGAATATTTGATTCTTGGAATCTACAGGCTGAGCATCCTCAGGTTCTGTCAAAAACAGAAAAAAATATCGGGGTAGGGGAGTGCACGGATGGTGAGGAGCCTCTCTTTCTTTTAAAATTCCTTGAGGGGATAACAATTGCTTTCATGGTATTTACATGGCACTGGTCACTATAAGTAACAACGTATTAGAGGATGTGCATGTGTTATTTGCAAGAACTGTATTTTTATATAAGAGACTTGCGTATCTGGGGGGTTTATTATCTGGGAAGTTCCTATGGAAACCAAGGGACAAATGTATAAGGTGAAGAGGGAGAAGAAGAGTTGGCCATTAGTAATGCTTCCTGGGACCTTGGAATGGAGAACCCTGGAAATGATCCTACATCCCACTGCCTTGCCCTCAAGCTGAAAGTCAAGTCACATGTGCATACATACATATATATATATTTGCACAAACGTATACGTATATCCCTAACAGGGAGACACTCATTTTCAGACCTCACATTGAAGGACGGCAATGCCTGAAAGTCTAAAAGACCCAAGGCAAACTTTCAAAGTGCTATTTTTGAAATGGCAGGAACTTCCAGTTTGGTTTGGTTATGTTCTCTAAAATGTTTTCCCATCCTCATCGGCACTTCTGCCAAATAATCACATCCCTTAAAAGATTCCTTCCTTGATAGAGCCCAAATGAGGCCTTTTCGCTAAGGAGGAGCGAGGAAAGGACGGTGATGGATTACAAATCAATCATCATTTATGCTTAAAACCTACATCTATCACCTTTTCCCCAAACAGCACTTCGTGTGTTTCCTTAAGTACAAGAAGTCCATTCTCTTAAATTGGAGCTTAATTTATTTCTTTAATCGATATATTTTTGGGACAAGAAGTTAACTAGTACACAGTGCGTCTGGGGAAGGAACTCTGAAATAGACCATGAATCACTGCAGTCAAAAGAGAAATGAAATAGCCAAATATATTTTCTACAGCCATCCTCCTGTTCTAAAGTGTTTCCCCCCTAAAGGACCACGTAATGTAATTGGTCCTAGTCATGATGAGTAAGAACACAAAAATACCAAATTATCACAAGATATTTTTTGTTTTTTGTTTTTTTTTTTAAAGAACTGCAATTGGGGCTGTAATGTATACCTCCAGCTGAGGATGCTGTAGCTAAATATGCTAAGGGCAATGTTTTCAGAAGCAGGAAGTGAGGAAGGGCTGGAGGCCACCCAGGCACACTCACTGACTGTTCCGAGTTAGTGCTGTCGGGTCTGACTGCTTTCTCTTAGCATGTCCGTTGTAGAGAAACAGTGAAAGGTTCAAAGGTCCTGACTCTTGGTATTCTGGGTAGGCATGCAACCTTCCCCTGCAGCTTTTCCCTTTAAAACGTGTCTTGTTATAACGTCCATGCTGGCCTCAAGTTCGTGATGCTCTCGCAACAGCCTTCTGAATGCTGGTATTACCGGCATTGCCGCCTGAGCAGCTTAAACAAGGCTTAATGCACTGGTTTGAGAACACCCAAGAACAAGAGCACTGATTTAGTAGGTGTGGAGACCAGTTTGTACCCTACTCTAAGTTTTCTCAAAGTGTGTATAAAATGATGGCGTTCAAGCTGTATTTAGCCATGGGTGACTCCATTATTATAAGAGTGTGATAGAGAGGCACATCTCATTTGTGCATGTAGACACCACCACTGATTCATCCAGGATGAAATAAAAAGTACCACCGATAAATTCATGAATGTAGACCGTCAACAAGGCGACTTCTTGTTCACTAAAATTATCTGAGAGCCAGGTATGGTGGCTCACGCCTATAATCCCGAGGACCTGAAGCAGGAGGTCACTATGGAGTCAAGGCTAGCCTGGGCTACAAAGTGAGACCCTGTCTCCAAAGACCAAACAATACAAAAATAACTACATCAGAAAAATCAGATCTGAGGATCTAAAGAGCTCATGGAGGGAACATAACACCCAAATTCCATAATAGGACACTTCACGGGCAAATGCAAGTTTGAATGACATCAAACCAACCAGATGCATCAAGGGAAAGGTAAGCAGGGAAATCCCAACTGTCCCTAGGGTTTTAGTGCAGCAAGGCTCACTCAGATCATTTCCTGTCCCATTTACCTGTCCTTCCATCTGGAGTGTTTCTCCCACTGACTTCCCCCTGTATCTGGCTCCTTCTTCGACAGCTCTCCTACTGGGCTCTTTAATATTTTATTGGTCACCTGTTATTGACTGGTTTGTTTCTGTAGTCAGTTCTTTGATTTTGCTTCTAGAGAGGCCTCTATGAACTCTACAGTCTCTTTAACATTTTTGTAGCCCTTCCGCAATCTACATATGTATGTGTCTATGCATAAAGGATAAGGCTCCCTAGTAGTTAGTGATTAAAAAATTGTGATTGTCAGTGGTCAACTACCAATGGCAATCGGAGACTCCTCGGTTAACCACAGCCAAAGAACGAAATGCGGCTTCTGAATTAATAGTACTGCTCACCACTGTGAGTCACAAATTATTTAATAAATTCTGTGACTGTGGAATAGGACAGACATGTCTGTCTGTGTTTCCAGGTAAGGCACTAACCACAGCAGGTGATTCCAGAAGTCTCCAGGAAGGTAACAAAGAAGTACAAGGGGTACAAGAAGTCCTCACAATGGGTGCTACCAAGCAGCTTGTTGTGGACAGGAGAGACTCTCCCTCTGGGAACCGGTGAAGACATGCTGCAATGTGTTTTCTCTACCAAGGGAGTGATGGTGTTTAGACACATTCACAAGTTTCCCGTAGGCAGAGCAGACACCAGTGGCTAAGATGTTCTGGTGCTTCTGAGAGACAGCAAGAGGAGTGTGTAAAGGAACCATCTAGAGGCTGCAGGCAGCACACTGACCCTCTACTCCAGGGGCCTCTCCAGAGATGCTCTGAACAGGGTTGACCTTTGGCTCCACCCTCCACCATTCTCCTCTGACCCAGGAAACAAAGGTGATGAGCATCAGGTGGTCCTGATGGCTGGTCCTGCCTAAGATACATAGCAGTTTTTAGGCTGTTGCAGTGTTACCCACATCTCAAAGAACAAGTCACCTGAATGCCATGTGCCTTTTTCCTACTGGCCTACCTAAAGGACCCACAGCTGTGGGTTATCCCTTCGGGGAAGTCAGGATACTGTATAAGGGCGGAGAATGATGAACACCTGTGCTGTTTGAACACCTCCAATCATTAACATTCACACTTATTAATTCTTCTAAATTATTTGTGTCCCTTGAGAGACCTAAATCTCAGTGAGGTCAGAGACCTTGTCTGATGATTCATAGATCTGCTTCCCATTTCTAGCACATTCTAGGGGATAAATTAATACCTTTAAATGCAAAAAAGAACCAGTTAAAGGAACAGAGATTATTGCTATCATCCATCAGGCAAGATGGATTACAAGGCTGGGGCCTGAACTGTTTTATCTGTGAGGTAACTTCCTGTAAAGGAGGAGAATGTTTTCTTTTTCTATATAGATACAGCCTTGAGCCAGGGCTCAGTGCTTCCCAGGATTGTGGTTGGAGCTGAGTCCCTCTTACTGATTAGAAGGTATTTTTGACTAAATGCTGATATTTCTAGTTTATCTCATTTCTGATCAGTAGAAGAACAGCTCTCCTGAAATGAGATGGGGCCATGTGGCTTGGATGCCGTTATCAGATGAATGATGATGTAAGAACTGGACCACTTTTAGAGGGAAGCATTTAAGTACTGATATACAGCGCCATAGCAACCAGCAATATGTGAGAAGATAGAGCATGGGTCAGTTTAAGTAACAGGAGAGGTTTGCCTATTGCAGAAGAATTATCTAACACACCACACACCACACACATACACACACACACACACACACACACATGCAAAGCCTATGGCATAAGATATAAATTTATTGTTTAAATTATGGGAAAGACTGACTTTCTACAATGTACCTGGCTTGCTCATACAGCAACACAACCCCAGTCCTTTATCCCGTGGCCTTGAGTAATATAGCTGGAAATCGCATGTCATATGCACACCACAGCCTCACATACATCTTTATCCTACTACACACGCCACAACCCTTTTATCAGTACTGCTTCTGTGCAGGGAGGGAGGCCATTCTAAAATCATATAAGGGAGGAAATAGATCCTAAACAACAACAAGAAAAACCAAACCAACCAAAACCAGTGCAATGTTATTCCTTTGGAAGAGAGGCCTGATGTTTCGACTCTTCTGTAGGCTCCAGGGCAGTTCCCTCAACATCAAGGCTGCCATTGCCCCAGGGCAAGAGCTGCAGGCTGGTAATCAGTGGCATTATTACTACTGTCACTGCTAATTAATGGTCAATATTAAGGTTAAGTTGAAAACCAACCATTTCTGACTTGTCTACTCGAACACCCATAGAGAGTTCCCCATTTCCAGGTGGTACTTTCATTTTAATAATACAATTTCAATCTCACTTTAAAAACAGGAGAAGAAAAAAACTTAAACCAAGGAAAGAGATGACCCTCTATAGGAGTGAGTCATGCTATCAAAATTAAGAACATGAAGATTGACGGTAAAGGATTCATATTTCTATAAAATCCACGTTCATTCTTACATTCAAATACCATTCTTCTTAGAGCAAAGCCACCACAGTCAAAGTGTTAATAGTATTTAAACATAAATCCTTCTCCCCATGAAATAAGAATCGTCTGTGCAGCCACGTTGGCTGGTTTTAGTCACTGTAGAGCCTCTGCCTGGTAGAGCGCTTTAACTAAGCCTTGTCAGTGTTAATCCTAATGTCTGATGCTGAGATGTGCCTTGTATTACTTTATGTAACTGAAGAATAGGAAGCCTTTATGTTGGATTATGGGCTGAAGTAATAGCCTCCTCCTAGAACCAGACCTGGGATATAATGAGTATCAAATGAGATTCTAGGTCAGCTCCTCCACAGGACTTAAGGGGAGCCAGATCTTTTGTTAAGATCTATTCATTCACTCACTAAAGGGATCCTTTTGCCTCTGGCCATCCATTTAAGGCTCTTTCGCTGAGGGCCAACCTGTCAGCCAAGCGTGTGCGGCGCGTAGACAATAGCGGGAATGGATCTAGCCCATCCTCAAAGGTGTTCGCGGGGACTCTCATCTCGCTGTGTGAGCTTGAGACTCTGTGGCTTAGGGCTAGAAAAGGCAGGCCTCTCAGCTGGTGCCCTTGCTGCGTTCAGAATGGCCTCTGTGCTCTGTGTAAGATGCTGTATCAGGGGGCACATCACCACTCTACAACCCTCTGCTAGGCACAGACAAATGTCTACATCAATGCGAAAATCTGAGAGGGTGAAACACAGTACCAAGACAAACAAGCACAATTATGGGATAGAGAACACATGGAATCGGGAGCACTTTCACACAGAGAAGGCAAGGAGAGCCTGCCTAAGAGTTAAACTCGAGCTGGGACAGAAATTAGAATCATCCAGTAACAGGAGATGGGGGGCAGTTTCAGGCACACATACAACCTGATCATTATACGACTTAAGATGAAGCCCCTTCTTTAAAATGGAATTTACAAAGTCAGGTTCTCAGAATATCAACATGTAGAAGAATGAAAATAGACCCCTATGTATCACCATGCACAAAACTCAAGTCCAAATGGACCAAAGACCTCAACATAAAGCCAGCCACACTGAACCTTATAGAAGAGAAAGTGGGAAATATACTTGAATGCATTGGCACAGGAGACCACTTCCTAAATATAACCCCAGTAGCAGAGACACTGAGAGAAACAATTAATAAATGGGACCTCCTGAAACTGAAAAGCTTCTGTAATATAAAGAAAATGATCAAGATGACAAAATAGCAGTCTACAGATTGGGAAAAGATCTTCACCAACCTCACATCAGAGAGAGGACTGATCTCCAAAATATACAAATCACTCAAGAAACCTGACATCAAAAGAACAAATAATCCAACAAAAAATGGGGTACAGACTTAAACAGAGAATTAACGAATTTCAAAGGGCTGAAAGACACTTAAGGAACTGCTCAACACCCTTAGCCATCAGAGAAATGCAAATCAAAACAACTGTGAGATTCTTACACCTGTCAGAATGGCAAAGATCAAAAACACTGATGACAGCTTATGCTGGAGAGGCTGTGGGCTAACAGGAAAGCTCCTCCATTGCTGGTGGGAGTGCAAGCTGGTACAGCCACTTTGGAAATCAGTATGGTGATTTCTTAGAAAATTAGGAAACAATTTACCTCAAGACACAGCAATACGACTTTTGGGCATATACCCAAGGAAGCTCAATCATACAACAAGGACACGTGTTCAACTATGTTCAGGCTTGCATTGAGTTTCTATCTAAACCCTTCATCACTGAGCCCCATCTTGAACCGGTTAGGATGTGTTGCTGATCCTGGTGAAGGCCACCATTCCATCCTTAGCAGGAGTCAGATCTAGCGTTCCAGTCCAAACTTTCTTTAAGGGTTTCTGAGAGCTGGTGTGTCACATGTGTAACTCATGCAAAGAAGCCTATTCTGTGTCCCGAAAACATGGCGAGTGGCAAGAGGAGGGATGAGCTGGGTAGCCCTTTAGCCCTTTTTCAGAGGCTACGTGAATGGCTTTTAGGGATTTAGGGGTACGGATCCCTCATAACTACTTTTATCTTACAAAGGGGTGATGCCGAAGACTTGGCAGTTAGAGTGCCTCAGAGGAGGGTCTATCTAAGGGGTGACAGTAAAATGTAACCGATGGCCAAGGCCTATCACAAGACAGTCATTTGGTGACAGCACCCATCCTCGGAGGCTGCTGAGTGATGGGGGAAGCATCCATAACAGACAGTGGTGAGACTGTCAGGATTATTATGATTCTTTCTGTCTGTAGCTAAGAGAATAGTTAGGGCTCTTCTACCTTCACTGAAGGAAGAGAACAAGCAAAGCAAACCATCTAAAGACCTCTGGGCAGGCAATGCCACAGGTGTTAGCTACTCGTGATTTTTACTACTGTTGTCAATTACAGAATGTAAAACCATTGGCTTTGTGGAAACACAAGAGATATTTTTTCACTGGCCAGCATAAGCTCTGAATCAGCCACTGGGCCTCCTTTATCATAACCATTTGGGGAACATTAAGTCTAGCTTCAATGTCATTACACAAGTAGTCAGACCAGACCTGAGGAAAGATAAGGTTCCTCTAATCATCTTTTATCACATCAGTTGGAGGAACAAGCACCTAGGAGCTTTGCAAGATGAATCATTTAGAATCAGCATCTAAGTGACAATTTAAAAGAGAAAGAGAATCCTACTGAGTCATTTTAATGGGATTGTCTAGCGAAGCCCGAAGAACACCATTTGCATACGCTGAACAATTTCCCAAATTCATGAGATTGATGACAGAGTACCTGACACCCCCTGAGTGGTCAATATATGGAGAGACATTATACCCAGGAGAAGAATTCCTGCAGAAGGAGCCAGTGATCAGCAGTTAGCAAATGTGGTTTTCAGATTTGGCCTCTTATTGAAGAAGATAGGCATGTTTTTATTAGCTGCTTTCTAAAGCCAAGGTCTTGACATGTATCTTATACCTGTCATAAACTTATATCAGAATTTATGTATCTTCTGAGATATATATTTCTTCTGATATATATATATTCCTATATACATATACACATGTAGATACAATAAGAAAGAGGATATTTAGTAATATTTACTAATATTTAGTATTAGTAATTCAGTAATCCAAATAACATTTCACATGGTTAAGTATAAGGTCTGACAACTGTAGCTACTTGAAGTGTTAAAGAAAGATGGGGTCATTTTAATCTTGGTTATATATACTTTCCTGCTGCAGCCAAAATTAATGCTTGGATTTATCCTGTTAAGGCCACTTGAGGATCCAGTCCTCAGGCGTTATTTGACTTGTAAGGACTCTGACTCTGCCAGTCTTCTTTACAGCTGTCCACCTACGTGAAGATAACCCAAAGCCTGGCTTGCTCTAACCATGGCTCCTCTGGCATCGCTGAGGGATTCTTCCCTGGGTTCACCATCCTCTTTGTAGGCTGGACACTGGTTAGAATTCAGAGTGTGGTTTTCATGGCTTCCTTGAACAAGAGAACGGTGACTTTCTATAGTTGCAGAACATTTCTTGAAATGACCAAAGCCCCTGGGACCTCAAGGTCAATGGGGAAAATATTCTCCTTTCAGTCCCTCTGACTACATTATAGTAGACTTCAAGAATGGCTACCAAACACCCAGGTGAGCCAGGCTGGTAATTTTGACTACTGTATAATATTTTAATAGTCAGATATTCCTTAAACTTTGATTTGACTTACATTCCAGGCAATGTTTGTAACTGTTGCTCTTAGGCCTCAGAGACTTTGAGGTCATTTATGTTATCTCTGTGTTGCCTCTTCTACACACCTTAAATAAATGACTCGCATCTTCACATCCACAATGGCAAAAATCTTCCTGTCTTCTTTAAATCCTTCATTACCAAAACATTTTCTATCTTGTCATCTTCCTATTTTTTTTTTATTTCTTAACACCATGAGACACCATAGTATTAGAAATGAATGTACTATCTGTTGTGAGACTGTTTTCCATGCTGGAGGTGTTACTAAGTGATATTTATTCTGTCTTCATTAGGTTTCAAAGACAGACCGAAGTTCAATTTCAAAGCTCCCCCTGGGGAACCAATGAGTTTATTAGGCTTACTTACAGAGAATTGGAAACGAGTCACTGATAGGTGTGTGGGTGACCCAGAAGCAGTCACATTGAAAGGTCTGTGCTCAGTATGTATGAGGACATTTTATAGTTATATAGATCTTTCTGTTTTGTTTTGTTTCCCTTTGTCTGTATAAGTCAGCTTGGGCATGTCTATTTGTCTTGTCTTTTGTGAAGAATATTAAGATTTAACAAGTCCTACTGTGGTTGCTGCAGGCCAGCACAGTAGACGGTATGAAGATGGCAAGACAGAAGCCCTGTACTCTGAGAGACTGATACCTGTTTTTTTAATTGATTTTTATTGAGCTCTACATTTTTCTCTTCTCCCCTCCCTGCCTCTCACCTCTCCTTCTACCCTCTCCCATGGTCCCCATGCTCCTAATTTACTCAGGAGATCTTGTCTTTTCCTACTTCCCATGTAGATTAGACCTACGTGTGTGTCTCTTAGGGTCCTCATTGTTGTCTAGGTTCTCTGGGGTTGTGATTTGTAGGCTGGTTTTCTTTGGTTTATGTTTAAAAACCACTTATGAGTGAGTACATATGATAATTGTCTTTCTGGGTCTGGATTACCTCACTCAAAATGATGTTTTCTAGCTCCATCCATTTGCCTGCAAATTTCAAGATGTTATTTTTCTCTGCTGTGCAGTACTCCATTGTGTAAATGTACCACTGTTTCCTTATCCATTCTTCAGTCAAAGTTGTTTCCAGGTTCTGGCTATGACAAGCAATGCTGCTATGAACATAGTTGAGCCCATATCCTTGTGGCACAATTGAGCATCCTTTGGGTATATACCCAAAAGTGGTATTGCTGGGTCTGGAGGAAGGTTGTTTCCTAATTTTCTGAGAAATCACCATACTGATATCCAAAGGGGCTTTACTAGCTTGTACTCCCACCAGCAATGTGGGAGTGTTCCCTTTTCCCCCACAACCTCTCCAGCATAAGTTGTCACATCAGTGTTTTTGATCTTTGCCATTTTTACAGGTGTAAGATGGAATCTCAGAGTTCTTTTGCTTTGCATTTCTCTGATGACTAAGGATATTGAATGCCTTTCAGCCATTTTAGATTCCTCTGTTGAGAGTTCTCTGTTTAGGTCTGTACTCTATTTTTTTTTATTGGATTATGTGCTCTTTGGGTGTTCAATTTCGTGAATTCTTTGTACATTTTAGAGATCAGACCTCTGTCTGATGTGGGGTTAGTGAAGATCTTTTCCCATTCTGTAGGCTGTCATTTTGTCTTGCTGACCATGTCCTTTGCTTTTACAGAAGTTTTTCAGTTTCAGGAGGTCCCATTTATTAATTGTTTCTCTCAGTGTCTGTGCTGCTGGGGTTATAGTTAGGAAATGGCTTCTTGTGCCAATGCATTCAAGTGTACTTCCCACTTTCTCTTCTATGAGGTTCAGTGTGGCTGGATCTATTTTCATTATTCTACATGTTGATATCCAGTTATGCCAGCACCATTTGTTAAATATGCTTTCTTTTTTCCACTTGATATTTTTTGTTTCTTTGTCAAAAATCAGGTGTTCTAAGGTGTGTGGTTTAATATCTGGGTCTTTGATTCAATTCCATTGGTCCTCCTGTCTGTTTTTATTATGCCAATACCAGGCTGTTTTCAGTACTGTAGCTCTGTAGTAGAGTTTGAAGTGAGGGATTGTGAAGCCTCCAGAAGTTCTTTTACTGTACAAGATTGTTTTGGCTATCCTGGGTTTTTGCTTTTCCATATGAAGTTGAGTACCATTCTTTTGAGGTTTGTGAAGAATTTTGCTGGAATTTTGATGGGCATTGCATTGAATCTGTAGATTACTTTTGGTAAGATTGCCATATTTGCTATGTTAATTCTACGTACCAAGAGCATGGGAGATCTTTCCACTTTCTGGTGTCTTCTTCAATTTCTTTCTTCAAAGATTTAAATTTCTTGTCATACAGGTCTTCCATTTGTTTGGTTAGAGTTACTCAGAGATATTATAAGTTATTTGTGGCTTTTGTGAAGGGTGATGTTTCTCTGATTTCTTTTTCAGTCCATTTATCATCTGTGTAAAGGAGGGCTACTGATTTTTTTTAGTTAATCTTGTAGATACTTGGTCTTGAGCTGCTTATTTTACTCTTTATGTAGGCCTGGCTGAAATAAAGATCTTGAGAAAAAAAGCCCACATTTGTTCTTTTGTTTTGAAAGAGGTCATAGTGGTAATACACACACACACACACACACACACACGTTCTCTCTGTGAGTTTGAGGCCAGCCTGGTCTTTCATTATGAGTTCCAGGACATACAGATCTACAGAGAGAAACCCTGTCTTGAAAACAAACAAACATCCTTAAATACGTTTGTACTTATATATACATTCTTTTACATATGAAGCAAACTTAAAAGCACAGAAATAAATAGTAGTTATCTAAAGGTAGAGCAACTGTCCAATAGGAGAAAATATATCCTGGAGAAGCTCCATCATTTCCTAAATTTAATTTACAGCTGTAAGCAATAGGTACAGCACTGTAGAACCAGAACTGGGATAAGGATTGAGGCGATAATGTTTGGACCAGAACTGTATGATTATGCATGGCTCCTCCTTAAAAGCGGATTTAAAATGTTTACATTTAAAAGGACATCCTAAGTATTTGAAAAAGACTCAGAGCCATTAGTCATTTTACTATTCTTTTTCATTTTCATTCTTCCTCTTTCTTCTCTTTTTAGTTTTACTATGAACAAAATGAAGTTGGGCCAACTTTTCAACTTTAGTTTACCCAACCAATTACTTATAAGTCAATTTGGCACTAAGCACATTATGTAAAAAAATCAAACCATAATCACAGAGAACAGTCTAGATATATATAATCAAACAGAAGATATATTTTAATAAACTGAGATCTGGGCATTATTGTTTGTTGGGATTATATTTTTTTTATAATCATCACTGTAAAAGATAAACTTAAAAAGTAGACACAGTGTTAGATTGGGCAGACACAAAAGCAGACACATATGGAATAATACATACTGAGTTGGGGGGAGAATATTTTATCTTTCAGCTATATAAAAACTGGCCTGGCAATACCAGGCAGAAATAGCAGGCACTGAGACCCGGCAGAGCCTACTGTAGCAGCTTCTCACTGGCAGCCTCTTGTCTAGCACTCGGCAATTTATCCTTGTGTCTCTTTTGGGATATAGGAATCTCATTGTGTTAGTTCCCTGTGTTCCTATGCCAGTGTTGAAGGCTCTTGGCCAGGCAAACTTTTAGATTCTCCTTAGGAGCCAATCTAAAATGGTCTCAAAACAAAGATATATTAACAAAACTCCATTAAAATTACCAAAAAGAACAAACAGCATGGATGTTGGATGTTTTCTCTTTGAATATAAAAGTAGTGCAGTGATCCCGATAGGATGCAGTAATTCCCATAGGATGTAGTAATCCCCATAGAATGCCATGATCCCCATAGGATGCCGTGATCCCCATGAATTTATTGATCTCCATAGGATGGCACTGAGACCATGGCATCCATGGCTCTACCACTTTGGATTGTGCAATGTGGTGACCTTAACCAAGACAGTTGTGAAGTCACATGACATTTGCCTGCTTTATGATATAATTGACAAAGAAGATGGCCAAGTCACATGGTTGCTGCCATCTTGAGGTTCCCCAGTCAAGATAGCAGCAAACAACACAGTTGTTTTCTGCTCCAGGTGAATTCAGCCATGTGGTAAAATGAGCTCACCACTCTCCCATCCTCCCATCTGGGGATTTCAAGTCCCTTTTGGAATCTATCATTTTCTAAATAAAATGGAGATTGTGACACTCCTTTCCTTAAAACAAACAAGCAACAACAACAACAAAACACTACCTAGATAGGTTAGTATGGCTATTGGAAGAGACAGTATCTACGGCCTAGGCAGGTAGGCCAAAAATAGCAAAATAAAGAAATGGGAAAGAAGTCCATGGTTCAACTCAGGGCAGATGAGTCTAAAAGTAGCTGATAGTGCAGTTAGAATTACAGTATAACATTTCGGTTGAGGAAGAATTACTTCCTAAAGAATGCTACCAGCCCAATTCTAGGATGTGAGTAAGAATTGGGCTGCTTTGCTGTCCTTTTCCCAGTCACAGAGTCAGGGGTCAGTCTGACCCAAGACAGGGGTTTGAAGAACAAATATGTTGAGTGTGGAGTGGGAGGGCTGGTCCCACCAAGAGCAAACACACTGCCTTAAAGAACACTGGGACATTTGCTAATAGGGCTGTGCATTTGGTTTGATAAGGAGGGATTAGCTGGCGTTCAGGTGAGAGTTTAGGGTATTAGGTATAGAAGTATGAGCTAGTAAAACCTAAAGTATAGAAATGGAGCAATTGGGCAGAGGACAGATGTAAAAAGCAGAAAAAGAAACAGGATGTAGGGACCACTTTAGACCTTTTTCCCATTCAGTCTTATGAAGCTGTCTGAGTTGGTAAGACTCTGAAAGTCAAAAGTATTATCCAATTTGTATTGGGTCTAGACATCAGTCAGCAAGCATGTTAATACCTAAAGGGTTGTTTTAAGACAAGCCAAAATGTATAGGAATAGAGAACCCATATTAGGCAACATAAGGGTGAGGCACATTTTGGTAATAAATCACCTATAATCAAAGAGTGGTTTGAAATGAACAACCAGGACCAGCACATTATTAATGGTCTGAACCAGAGTGACCTGCAACTTCCTCCTCAGCCACCACAGTCATGCTTCCAGGACTGGCTAAAAGTGTCAAGTTTCTATTGTTGCCCTTCATCATCTTCTGTGCATAACATCACATTATCTTCTTTCACTTACAGATAGAGGCGTCTCTAATCGTCTTAGGACAACTAAGAGGTATGTAAGCATTAAAGTAGAGATGGTGTTTATTTTCTGCTTACAGTCTTGCCATGGAGGCAGCATCTAGCTAGTTAAAAGACTGCAAATTATACCATCTGAGAAATATATGGAAGAATTTGGGGCTCCAATTATCTTAATAGTCAGAATATTTACTCTCAACTCTACTAAGAGAATATGCCTTCAGTGGTATTTATAAGTCCATAAGCACAACCTTAACATACGCACCTGGTTATGAACTTACCAGTGCAGACATCACACTAGGGACACAAAAGCTCTTCCCAGAGCTGTGCTTGCTACGAGTGCCTCTCTGTGGGAACTAATAACCACTCCAGTCTTCCTTAAGGCATTTATTCTTCAGCTGAAGCTGAGTCTACTACTAGTGTGCTCTTGAAGTGAAGACGTGGGAGGTTGAGGCTACCAAGCACATTTCCCTCACTTATGAATACCACCTGCATCTGCGTACCAAGCGCTGAGCACGAATCATCACTAGTTCTGCATGAACTTGGTTAGCCCTCCTGTCTCACCTGGAAGATAATCCTCATCCATATGTCTCAGGTGAGGACAACGAGGTTTAAAGGGAGTGATCAGCAGAGCTAGTTTAGCTCAATGACTACAGAAGCTGTCATCAAACTTCAGGGTCTTAGCCTTGGCTCCGTGTCAGGCCCAGCCACTCACTTTCAGTGAGAAGCAAATTAAAAGTGGGAAGCAGAAAAGAGAGAATTCGTCGATGTGGCCACACTGGAAAGAGGGACCCAGAGAACCCCTAAGTCCTGAATGAGACTAGAATTTGAACAGAAGGTCAAGGACATCTAAAGTCCCCAGAAAGACTACTCACGCTGGCCACGCTTGTCTGAGCTCAGTCTCACTCGTAAGTCTGACAAGTTGTTTGAAACCCATGGAATCTCTTTCTGGGGAGACAAGATTCCCCCATGGCTGTTGTCTTTTCCTTCTCCCTGGATGAGATTTCTAGGAAAATTCCCATTGCTTTGGGAATAGTTTCAGTAGCCTGATAGACCGACTGAGAGAGACAAAACCTTCATGTTTGCCAGCCTGTCACAAAGCCAGGCAATTTTTATATGTTATCCCTGTCTATCCTTCTTTTCTTCTATTTTTCCTTTAGAGCAATGTTAATGAGCATTCTGGCTATCGGGCCAGTGATGAAATGAAAACTACGATCACTGACAGACGAAAAGGACCACAAGAGCAGCAAAGTTGCCTTGTGAGGATAAGAGCTGTCCCTTTGGGGCAGTGACAAAGGCCGCATCAGTCACACTCAAAGAAGCACGCTCAGAGGAGTGAATCTGTGAAGTGGTAGCGAGGAAGGAGAGACCTGCACGGTGCAAAGGACCAAAATGACGAACCTTCTCTACACTAAGCCTCCACGCTAAGCACAGGGAACGTGTTAAAAGTCAAGACAGGGGAGGAAGAGTGAGGCTCAACTTCTGCTGTGGGAAACTACGGCTAACACTCCTTTTCACTGTCAAACAAACCCCACTTTGGAACAAAACAAAACAAAAGCAGCTTCCTGTTTTCCAACTGATGTCTCCTAAGTCAGCAGCCTTGCCTTGTTCTTACGTAGATTCAGGAGAGGAGGAAGTCGGAAAGAAACACCGCTGAACAGGTTTTCCTTCAAAGAGTAGGTCTCCGCTTTCAGAACATGCAGTTCTACAAGGTTGGCTGGCTCAGGTATGACATTTTCAGTTAACCAGAATGAAACGTCCCGTGCCAGACTGTGTGTGACACCACTCAAGGCACCCACAGTGCTGTCGGGATAAGATGGGTCCCCAGCACTTGCTGCTTCCCTTCGTAGAGATGGAAGCTCTTCTTAAGTCGTCTATGTTCTAGTGTTCTGATCTCTTTATCACCTGCTAATGGGCCCCTTCAATCACCCTTCAAAGTTTGGAAGACAGTTCCCACTCTACAAGAGCAAAAGTAGAAAACTAGAATAACAAAACTAAACAAAGCCTGGGTGTTCTAGAAGCAACACACACACAGACACACACACACACAGACACACACACACACACACACACACACACACACACACACACAGACACACACACACACTCACACACACACACACAGACACACACACACACAGACACTCAGTGAGAGCTTCATTTTCACAGTGTCTGATGATTCCCTCAAATACCCTTATTAGCAAGGCCCATCCTAAGAACATCCTTTTGTTTCCTTTGGAGATGGTGTGTGTGTGTGTTTAAATACGCGTGAATGTGGATGTATGTGGTGTGTGTATGTATGTGTGTAGATGTGTGGTATGGATATTTGTGTGAGTGTGGCAGTATGTGGTGTGTGTGTTTAGATATGTGTGTGGATATAGATGTATGTGGTGTGTGTATGTATGTGTGTAGACGTGTGGTATGTATATTTGTGTGGGTGTGGATATATGTAGTGTGTGTGTGTGTGTGTGTGTGTGTGTGTGTGTGTGTGTGTGTGTGAGTGTGTGTATGTGAACAGATACCCCCCTCATTTGTTTCAGGTCCTCAGGAGAGAAGAAAGCTTTGTTCAGTGCTGATAACCATATCTGAAGTGGCCTCAGAATTGCTTCTAGGGAACAATAATTCAGACTATGATTCAGAATGCTTTCCCCCCTCTGTCACTGTCATGATGGCCCGAGGGAAAGCAATCTGCGTTCTCATTGACCTCTGAGGTTCTTGCTAGAGGTGTCAGCTGCTTCCCTTAACTACTCCTTTCTCTGTGCTTTCCGAGCTCTATCTCCCAGGGAAGCAGTTGCTGACCACCTTTTCATCATCGCTCGGCAAGGTGAGGAAGGACGTGGGCCATAGAGCTCTCACTGGGCCATCGGGATACTTCTCTGATGCCAGGACTCTTTCTGGGCCTATTATCTTTGTTCAGGGAATAAGGGAAACATCCTGTGATTTACAACCCATCCTTTGCGGTGAAAGGGGAAGACTTTCAAATAACTGTGTTCCTATTTTCTTACTTTCAATTGCTCTAGAAGGATGGTTCAACTTTATGAGAAATCAACAACTCTAACAACAATGTGTTTTAGAGACAGCTATGTATGGTTTGACTTATAATTACCAGGAAGCTTAATGGCTTTAATGAGAGATGGGGAGCAGTTTGGGGATAGATTTATGTGGAAAGATGGTCTGTGACAAGGATTCACATCTCACCCTTGGTGTTACACTCAGATGTCATCCACAATAAATCATATCATTACCTTAGATATCAGCATTTTTCTAAAGTAGATATGCCCTTAGGATGCCAAACAGTTCTCTTTGATGAAAAATATTTTTACTACAAGAATTTTATAGATTCTTAATTACAGTTTCCTCCATCCTAGGGTGAGAAAACAGGAATAAAACATAGGTCGGTCATTCAAACACACTGCCTTTCAGGTGGGACTTCTGGAAGAAATAACTCTGCTTAGCTCATATACCAGTCCTGACTTTGCAGAGGCACAGGTGAGTGGTGCAGCTTTGGCTCTCCATGAAATTGTCATATTTTGACCAGCATGGCAAGGATAAGCATATTCTAAAGAAAAACACTTGTATCCCTTCCTTTGACCATGAGACTACTGAGATACCTAGATGTAGAACTCTCAGCTCCTTCTCCAGCAACAGGTGTGCCGGAGAAATATACCTTGAGAAATTGAAGTTCATTCAGGAAAGGCTGCCTTAGAGAAAGCCAGAGGAGGAAATTTCTCCATGGGAGAAACATTCATAACTTGCTAGTGAACCTTGCAGGAGCAACCGGAGCCAAGACAATGATGGGCATTCAGGGATGGGTCTTGATCAGGACCACATGGTCCTGCAAAGCTCTTGCTCTTGATTTAAATCATACTTCTCACATTAAAAACCCAGACTAAGGCAGATTTGAGGGGTAGTTCTAGATCTCACTCTTCCTTTTCTCAATCAGTATAGGCACACTGAAAAAAATTCTACTTAAAACATTCACTATCGATTTAGTGCTTTCAATTGACTGATTGGGATGGGTGGCCAACTGGCTTACAGAGTTCCTAAAGCACAGATACTGAGTCTAAATTCAGAAACAATATGGATTCTTATTTTAAAGGCTTCACAGAGCAGAAGGATCCATAAGCGAGCATGGGATCTGAGACCTGACTTGGAAACGGCTGAACTGCCATGGAGGGACAGGAAAAGATGTCCATGAGGACGAAGAGGTTGTCTAGTGGTTAAAGGCACTGGTCCTTGCAGAAGACATGGGTTCCATTCCCAGCATCCACATGGTGGTGCACAGCCCTCCGTAAGTCAGTTCTAGGGCATCTGATACCTTCTTCTGACCTCTGCAGGAACCAGGCATGCTTTCTTAGTTAGATTTTCTATAGCTGTAAAGAGACACCATGCCATGACAACTCTTAAAAAGAGAACATTTAATTGGGGCTGACTTACTGTTTCAGAAGTTTAGTCCATGATTGTCATGGCGGGAAGCAAGGCAGTGTGCCGGCACACCCATTGCTGGAGAAGGGGCTGAGAGTTCTACATCTAGATCGGCGGGTGGCAGGAAACGAATGTCACACTAGACCTCGTTTGAGCATTTGAGACCTCAAAGGCCATGCCCTAGTGATGCATTTCCTCCAACAAAACTATGCTTATTCCAACAAGGCCATATTTCCTACTAGTGCTGCTACTCCTTATGGCCCGCATTCAAACACAAAAGTCTATGGGAGTCATTCCTCTTTGAACCATCACACATACATATGCATACGCATACATGCAGACAAAAAAACTCATATACATAAAACCAAATAAATAAATCTATTTTTTTAAAAATGGTATACATGTTTTGGTAAAGGATGAACTCACTGTCACACAACAAAGACGTGAGATCACTTGTACAGTATTAATGTCCTTTGCAAGCTCTTGTTTACATGGAACTGTAGCTTTGGAGTTGTGAGTGCAAGTTGCTATTTTTTAAACTATTCCAGAAGTTTGTTTTTGGCGGTGAAGTTAGTATCACAAGACTAAAAAGCACAAAAAACAAACAAAACAGGAATCACCTCAATTTGGGGAATGGGGCGGGGTTTTTACAAGTTCTTTGTCTTGTTTTTGACCTTGGGGGATACTCTATCCTTGTTCAGAAAAGGGAATATTCTAAAAAACCTTTTCTGATAATGATGGTTTCCACAGCAAAAAAAAAAAAAAAAAAAAAAAAAAAAAAAAAAAAAAAAAAAAAAAAAAAAAAAAAAAAAAAAAAAAAGAACAAGTTCTCATCTAGCAAGCAGTTTAAATATGGAGGCTTCAGATGATAAAAGACTTTGTTTAAAAATTAGATGGTACTCAAAAGTCTGCTTCCACAGGTTGCTGATCTTTGAAGGAAAAGCAAATCAGGACTGACATTCTAGGATGGCTAGTAGAAAAATACAAAACAAATGACTAAAAGAGTTTTTTTGTTTAGAAGAAAATGAACAGCAAAGATGGGGAGAAATAACAGCACCTACGCACCATTGGTAGGATTGTAAAATGGTACGAGCTTCTGTGGAAACCACAATGGCGCCTCAAAACTCAGAAGAAGAATTAGCACATGATTCAGCTAATTTACACCTGGGCGTGAGCCTAAAATACCTGAAATCAGGGACTTGATCGGATATCCATGCACCTGTATTCATCATAGCTATAATCATGATCACCAAGGAGCAGAAGCAAACCCGTGCCACCAATTGATTATTCCATAAACAAGATGTGGGCTACCTGCACAATGGAACAGCATTCCACACTGAAGGGGACAATCGGCCAAGTGACACAACGCATGAAGCAGAAGGACAGTGCTGTTTCATATGCTCTTCCAAAACAGTCAGATTCACACAGACAGGAAGTAGAATTGTGGTTGCCAGAGGGTAGAAGAAAAAAAAAACACATTTAATGCATTCAAGAATTCTGTATGTTGGTATAACAGGGATCACATACTAGGATTCTTTCCCTTTCATCGCGCAATCTGAGTGTGTAGCATGGCACCAAACCACACACATTTACATTTAATGATTTCATGTTAAATATATTTTACTAATATATTTTTTTTAAAATTAAAAATATATTGACTCCATTCCTAAACAGAACTACCATCTTAAACAGATTGTTTATTTCAAAATAGCACTGTGGACTGTGTGAGGCTTGAAATTACCCAGTATGGATTTGTTGGTAAGTGACCTGCCCTGTCATTTAAAGCTGAATAGCCCCGAATAGGGGAGTCATCTGCCGGCAAGTTCTGCCACTGGGCAGAGGGAAGGCTGGGGAGCTGCAGAGGGGCTGTGGGGGTATGGCCTCCTTCTGAACAAAACAATGCCCAAAGTTCTTCCATCAATAAATGTGAAATACAAAAACAGGTTTCAAGAGTGAAAGAGTTCAAAAGGCCTTTACCTGTGGGGGTCAACAGGCCCCTGTTACCTAGTAACCAAGCTAAAGAAAGTGAAGGATCACATGAGTATCAAGGGATTCCTCTACTCCACAGGGACTCAGAACTGTGGACCAGCTTGCAGGTTGTGTGCCTGCTTCTTTTCTCCTTTTCCTCCTTTTCCTCTTCCTCCTCCTCTCTTCACTAGCTTAACCCCTATTTGTTGAAGGGAGATTCCCTTTTCCATCAGTTCTTATTGTTTGCAGAAAGCTAATCCCATCTAGAGCAGACTGATCTAGGTCACAGGTAAGAACAATCAGACAGCACAGTCTGGTCACTGACCTGGCAGCTGGCAAGGAGACTTGTGAAACCAAGAGTGTCCGTCTGTCTATCAGGACCAGCACTTGGGAAGACATGAAAATCCTTTTTCTCTATTTGGGAACTGAGAAAAAAGTCTATCCCACAGTAGTTATATTTTTTGACTATGAAAAGGGCCAACCTTGAGCAAGAAGCCCATACGGGGAAAATGCAGGGATAAACTATAATAAAATTTAATTAATAAATTTTAATAAAATTACTGATTTGATAATTTCATACATGCATGCACACAAAATGCATTATGATTATATTTTCCCCAATTCCCTCTCTTAACCCCCTTCCTACTCCTGCAGACCTTCTTGATAAATTATATTCTTAATGATTATGCTTATGTGTATGTGTAAATGAGTTAACCAACCATGAAGCTATCCTACTCTGGAGTACCTGAGCTCTTTAAATAAAGATTTCTTTCTTTCTTTTTTCTTTTTTTGTTAAGGGCCCTAACAAAAACCATTTTACTTAATTAATTCAGAAAATTGCAATCACCTCAAGTTTCCCTGAACAATAACAACAACAAAAGGTAACAGATGATAGTTTAATGTTTTCTCTGAGATTTAGGAGGGGCTGAGGACACAAGAGGGGAGAAATGGTTTGGAAAAAGCTGAGGAACAGGAAGATGTGGTTATAAAGAGCAAGGTAGGCAGGAATGATCCAGAACACAGAGGGACAGGACAGCAGGGCGAACTTGTGGCACAAGTAAACAAGCTCTCAGGGTCTGCATAGAGGATCTCACGAAAGACACTGACCTTGTTCAGACCAGCAAAAGAAGGCCTGAGACACCACACCGACAGATAGTGAAGGTAGAAGTCAGCAGTGAAAGAAGAAGGATTTGGAGGTGTTCTGAGAGCCCCCGACCTCAAGGGATCAGATCATCTGCCACTTCACGAGATTTCTCTCTGATTTCTTACAACTCATTCTGTATTTCCTACTGAACACTGATCGTCATCAGAACGATAACTTCCGGGGAAAACAAAAGGGAAGTCTCACCTGATTCCCAATATGAGCTAGGGCACTTGTACCATGAGTTAGAAGACAAAGCAAAAGCCTTTACCACACACTGAAAAGCTAAAGTCAGATGAGCAAAATTATAATTTTTTAGTTCAAATTTCTTAACGGGAATTTGTGTACAGTTAAAATTAAGAAGAAATACAAAGGATATGTTAGCTGAGGGGGTGGCATAGGCTGGCCACTGAGAGGTTAAAGTTAGAATAGTATAAATT